>JANHQD010002365.1:0-81235 GCA_024721195.1 Marasmius sp. AFHP31
CAACCAGGGAGTTCAAGAAGTAACAACTGGTCATATCTCGTATCATTGGGGCATCCGTTCTTTCGCATGAAATCAGCTCCGTTCTATTCACGCCATATTTCAGGGCATTTAAAGACAACGATCTCCATTTTTTATATGGAAGATTGACCGTTGTTTTGCATCTCTGAAGAGTCCACAATGTCAGAACTCCGGATTTTAACTAGCACCAGGTTGAAGGATGTCTAGAAATCTTCGAATTGCAAACGAGGAGGATCCGGATGCTAAAAAAAAAGGTTTGAGATAAGGAATGGAGAAAGGAATTAGGGAAAGACACGAACCGAGAAGACTTCCTGCCTCGTGAAGACGACCAGCTCGTACTACTACTAGAAAGTCTAGTGCTCAATCGCTGCAATCGCCGTCATTGAAGGGCCTGTTTAACGAACGAACAGGCAAGGGAGCCGACAACATCAAGTTGATATTATAATAAACAATTGAGCGGCAACTGGAGAGCCTACGGAGTGGTACTACTAGAGATGATCAAGCAGTGCATCCTTGATTAGGAATATGCGAGTAGATTTGCGAGCGCGTTGTTCGTCGATTAAAGGGAACACTCAGTGTTGTGAGAAGAACTGGCCTGGCTGATATTCGACGACATATTTTACTGTGAGATTTTGTTCTCTATTATTCGGACTTCCCCTCGTACCTCTATCGTACTGTTGTCGTACTACCTATTGTGTTATTTACAGAACTGGAGGAGGAGGAGGAGGAGGAGGAGGGGGAGTATATTACACGACATGGTTCACGTACTGGACACCGGTTCCACGATGCATCCTAGTGTACAAGCAGTTACATACGCCTTCGACCCCGGGACGGTACACCCAGTGCAAGGACGAGCTCACGGCACACGAAGTCTGCAGTAGATCCAAGCCCCGTGAGTCCGCCTTACTGACCCGCTAGGGTAATTGGATAACAAATAAAATCGAACAGCCGGGTTTGTCGTCAACCCCAATACGTATGCTATTCATCCCTGACTTGAGAAGCTCATGATGGCGATATGTGAGGGCACTGTATGTAGGCGCTTGGATCAGCGCTTAGCGGTTTGTTAGGTGGCTGTGCCTCGAAACGTCCCGTTGGAGACAGGGAAGTTGAATTGGCGAGCCTGAGCGACGAGTGACACAGACATTATTTGTAAACAAGGGTTTGAAGGGGTATTGATATACATACTAATAATGTATGTACAGAGTTTGGAGGGAAGGGGAGAAGTACTTGTGGCTGGATTGACCGATCTTGGTTGGATGACGATCGGATTCGGAACTTTTGGGTTTTTACCGCCGCTTGGCTGGTATAGGTTCATTACACATCATCTGGCCGGGCTGGGGCAGGATATCTGGTATCAATCAGATTTTATATGTTTATCATGCTACCTCCGGGCCTCAACGAGAGTTTTCTCGTATCGCCCAGCTACCGTTTCGGGCTAGGAAAACGGTAGGTATAGTAGCCAGCTATACCGGCGCTTAATCGGTGATGGAAGGAGCGGGAACACAAGTCCGAGTCGGGTCGGGTGGGCAGTTTGGTTCATCTCCTCCTCGTTGGGGTGTGCTCATCTCTTTGTTGATTCCGGCCCCGGCGGTTACTTGATGGGACGATGCCATGTAACGATCTATCTATCTCACAAGGAGCACACGGGCAGTGGCAGTAGAAGGGACGTCTAACAACGCCCTTCTCGGCAACGGGCATCATGGGGACCGCATTTTGCCGGTCTCAGACTCGCTCCATAAATTGTATACGCCCATTCGCGTTTTGGAACTGAACCATCATGTTCACTCGGCTCGACTTTGCAGTTTCTGCTCTCTCTATTGCTCTTCTCTCCTATATCCACTACAGGAGACGGAAAAATAACCTCAAGGGTCTGCGAGGACCTCCTTCCCCATCGTTCTTGCTAGGTAAGTGACCAATTAGCCCTCTCTACAGCTCGGTGGCTTACTGACGCCTGATCTCAGGAGTTGAGCATCTCTTGAGAGTGAACGGGCTGGTGAAACCCTTGCATGACTGGACAAAGGAATATGGTACAGCCTACAAAATCCAGGGTTGCCTTGGGGTGAGTCGCGATGTCGTGTCGTTTCAAGAATTCATCTCATCGTTACCCGATCTGTATTGAACATTCAACTTCCAGCAAACCATGCTCATCATCTCTGACCCACGGGCCTGCCATCGTGTTCTTCAAGAATCGTTACAAGACTACCCAGAAGCGCCAGATGTAAAAAGGATCTTCGAGATGCTGTTTGGACGGGGGGTACTCTGGGTCGTCGGTGAGTGCACCCCGTTGTCATCAACGATGTCATGAATTCTCATGCAGCTGAACCTCCCGGTGAACTTGATTTGGACATCTCAATCAGGCGAAGATCATAAGCGACACAGGAGAGTTCTGAGTCCCGCATTCTCCATCAATCATATGAGGCAGTTCCTGCCTTTGTTCCAAGGACATGTTGCACACGTATGCCTTTACTTTCGCAGGATTATATCCCTCCCATGCTGACTGTTCCGCTATAGCTTGCTGAGAAATGGAATAACCAACTCCAAGGCACCAGTACGACGATTGATATTATACCCTGGTTCCATAAGACTGCCCTTGATATAATTGGAGAAAGTAAGTGCTTCTATGATTCGTTTCTTTGACGACAGGCTCAATGTTCCTGTACAGGTGCATTTGGCTACTACTTCGGTGCGCTCGAGAACAAGCCAAACGAGCTCACCAAGACGCTCTACAAGCTCGAGTGAGGTTTCCGCCCCACTATTGTATCCCAAATTCTCACTCCGACTGTATGAATCTCAGGGAAACAGGCCTGAATATAACCCCGTTAACGACGTTCCTCATGGCGCTGCAGCGCTGGACTCCGTCGTCCTTCGCGTCCCTTCAGGCAAAATACTTTCCGCTAGACTTTCAATTGGTGGCCCAGCGATACCTTCAACTCTCGAATGAGAAGGCAAAGGAGGTCATGAAGGAAGCTGGCTTGGACATTGGAGAACTCGATCAGAATGAGTCAGTAGGCTCTAGTAACGAGCGGGATGTCCTGAGCGTTCTTGGTAGGTCGTATCTAAATTTAGCTCAGAGCGGCCCGCTGACTTGTATACAGTTCGAGCAAACAGGGAAGAGGACCCAAAGAAGCGTTTAAGTGAAGCGGAGATACTCGCCCAGATGACGTCAGTGGCTGCACCTCCTATAATGAATGTCTTGGCAAGCTAACTCTGTGTAGTACTCTCATTCAAGCCGGTCACCACACCTCGGGATACAGTCTTTCGTGGATCTTCTACGAACTCAGCGCACATCCCGAGGATCAGGCCAAGGTGTATAGGGAGATCAAGCAGGCTCGCGAGAGGAACCCGGGCGAATTTACCAGCGCTGATTATGACTCCATGGCCCACCTCATGCTCGTTCTGAAAGTGAGTGAGAACTACGCCATCTGGCATCGATGATGTTCCCGCTCTGATCATTCTACTTAAGGAAACTCTCCGGTTACATCCCGTGCTGGCTACCCTCGAGCGCGAGGCGAGCAAGAATGATGTCCTTCTTTTAGATTTCCCTGTCATCTCTGAGAAGGGTACTCCTATGCACGAGGTCCTCGTGCAAAAGGGACAGAGAATTCGCGTGGATATCTCGAGTTACAACAGGTACGTACTTTGACTCTTCCAATGGTCAGTTCCTCTTCATACCCGTGTCGTGTTCAGGTTGGAAAGCGTGTGGGGAGAAGATGCCGATAAGTGGAACCCTCAGCGACATGTACGGATGGACTCTGAGCCGGAGGAGAAGAAACAAGCTCAAGTTGGTCTGTTCGGGAATATGTTGACCTTTAGTGCGTGACTTGTTTCCGTTACTGATTAGGAGAATGCCTAACTTGCACTTACTATGAAGGTGGTGGGCCGAAAGGATGTATCGGGTGAGTTGGCTTATGATCATCGAACTGTATTTGGTGATGCTCACGAGTTGATTTTAGATGGCGTTTCGCGTGAGTAACAAAGTCTTCTCCCGGTCTCGATTGCTTGATGTTCTGATTATATCTCGTATCAGGCTTATGGAAATGCAAGCCATCGTCACTGGCTTACTCGAACGATTCGAGTTCTCGATTCCTCCGGATCTTGAGATCGAAGCTACGTCGCCGGGATTGATCGTTCCCGGGGTCAAAGGAAAGGAAGAGGAGGGACCGCAGCTTCCTTTGAGGATCACTCCAAGGTCAGTGATCGGGTAAGGGTAAGAGAGAGTTCGGAGGATATCTACAAGTTGAATGTGGATCGTCTGTACAATGTAATTCTGAAATCAGGAGCTTCAAAAGGATATGCTAGTATGTTGATAATGGAGCTCTCGAACTGCTTGGAACAGGAAACGTTTGCTGCTTGCTGTGATTGGCCCACAACGAGTTTTCACTGCGAAAGTGATGGCACGTGACAGGATGTAACACCGACGCCCACGGCCACCCACATCTTGTGCACCTTGTCCCGAACTATCATGTCGTCATCTTTTCGTGTCTTTTCTCTCCGAATCGTGTCGCAGTATCAACTACAAGGCGCTTTACGGCCCATACCACTGTGATACAATCCACAGAGACCCCAAGAATTTCTCACTGAAGCAAAAGCCAACAGGACCGTAGACTTGAATAAGCCCTGGGAGCAACTTTTTTGGAAGCACGAGGAGAAGAAGCGCGCTCGCTATGAGCACACTAGTTTGTTCCCTGCCAGTTGACGGCCTTTATCCGCGGGAAGTGTTGGTTGGGAGCCTGTTTCTTTCGGTGCGTGGTGCGTAGCCAATACTTTCCTCGAAAAATTGATCTTCGGAGCTATGTGAATACAGCGATTTTCCGCGAAATGGTGTTATGAGTCGATGCCTGTCTAGAACCCTGTCAAATTTAGGCTGTTTTTTATCATCCCCGTTCCCTGTCTTCGGTTGGACGGCGAATCAGCCCGTTCGAGATGACATAGTGTCTCATTTATTCGAGGTATTAGAATTGTCAGGCTTGCAGAACTGTGGGCGCATGTGAGTGCATATCCGGAGATAGTGAAACCGTGCCTGGCAGGAGATCTAGTAACCCGCTTTAGCCGTCGCTGATGTTCACATATTAGAATTAGTTTCAGGCCCCCTCACAACTCGGTCACATACGGAAGCACACGGACTATGTCAGCACGGAGGTCTCAGTGACGCGGTGCCAAGGAAATGAGTCACATCGTTAGAACCTCTGGCTCGAAATCCGTATAAAGGACTCGATGATCAATAGTCGAGTTCAGCAACAACAACGAAAGCATTATGTCTTCCTCAATTCCTTTCCGAAAGATAGGTAATACCGATGTCCCGATGATTGGATTTGGTGTCATGGGCCTCGCTGTGGGCTATGGCACTGTCGATAGCGACGAGGAAAGACTCAAGGCGAGGGTTTCTTCGACGTGCGTTTTCAAAGCTGCTGAGGATACCATACAAAGATTCTCGACGCTGCCTACGATTCTGGCAGCACCTTTTGGGACACTGCCGACATCTATGGAGACTCGGAGGAACTCATTGGAAAATGGTAGACATTGAGATATTCAACCACATTTTTCCTCTCCTTACCTCGTCGATCGTAGGTTCAAGCTTAACCCCGACAAACGAAGCAAAATCTTCCTGGCCACAAAGTTTGGAGCACGATCCGGTGGGCCTTCACGCGGAGACCCAGAATACGTGAAAGAACAGTTTCGAAAGTCTCTTGATAGGCTCAGTACTGATTACATTGATCTGTACTATCAACATCGGTAAGTGGCATCTATTCTTCGGTCCGGGCGACTTGATTTCACTCTCTCGGTAGAGTCGATCCAGCAACCCCAATAGAGAGTACCGTAGAAGCAATGGCCGAATTAGTCAAGTGGGTACCGTTGATCTGTCTTTGTCTCCTCAGTTTTTAACAACCGGTATTTAGAGCCGGTAAGGTCAAGTACCTCGGGCTATCAGAATGCACCCCCAACGGTCTACGACGCGCCAACTCCGTTCATCCCATTTCTGCCCTACAGATCGAGTACTCGGCTTTTGAACGTCCAGCCGCAGACCTCATCGCTACCGCTCGCGAGTTTGGCACGAAAATTGTTGGTTACTCCCCACTCGGTCGCGGTTTCCTCACAGGTCAGGTCAAATCGATAGATGACCTCGAGAGTGATGATATCAGGCGGATTTTCCCGAAATTCCAGGATAAGGAGAACTTTGCGCGTATCTTGAAGCTGTCTGACACAATCAAGAATGTTGGGGAGAAGCATGGTGCTACGGCGGGACAGGCTGCATTGGCATGGGTGTTGGCACAGGGAGAAGACATCTTCGTCATCCCGGGGACAAAGAAAGTCAAGGTGAGAGGTCTATTATGCTTGATTTGATGGAGCCATCCTCATGTTTTTGCTCTAGTACCTCCTTGATAATACTGGGGCTGGCAAAGTACACCTCACAACCGAGGAGGTCGAAACTATACTGAAGGCTGCTGAGGCGACGGATTTTCCGGGAGCTAGGCATCCTCCCGGGATGGAAGAGGCGTCCTTTGTCGAGAGCCCCCCACTGAATAGCGCTTAGACTCAAGTATATTTTGACTCCGTGTGATTGTGTGAACCAACAAATGACCTTCATGCCGACAAAAGCTTAGTGACTTAGGTGACGCTTAAGAAGGTGATGATGAAGTAGGAACTCAAAATAGGCGACATTCGAGAATGCAGATTTGCAGATTTGCTATCTGCGGAAAGTCGCTCAGATCTGGTCCTTGGCTCTCAGATCTCAGCACTCAGGAACATGGTGCCTGGTGGAGTACGTGGGAAGGTTGTAATACCGGCGCCTACAACCGCCCACAATCCCTTGCTCCTTGTCTCAAACCATCATGTCCTGTTGGGTCTAACGCATTTACCGTCGTCATTCCGCTCTCTATTCTACTCCAAATTCTCGTTTATCTGTCATTAGATCCGGATTGTGTTCCAATTGGTCGACTTTCACCGAGAGATTAGAGTATAATCAGGATCATCGGAAACTAGCATTTGAGAAGGATCAGAGGGGTAAGTTCTCACAAATATCGAGTATCATGCTTGCCAGTTTGTGGCCAATCCTTCTCATTTAGTTCTGGTCTCAACTCTCGCTAGGATAAAAGGCTGTGGTACGACGATTTGGATCTTGTAAACCCATTTGCAGTCTTGGAACTGCACACCTCGAAGTTCGATGAAGTCCAATGGAATCCAGCGTCTACATTTCGAAGTTTTAGAACAAAACTTTGCTGATTGGTGAGGAACGACGTCCGATCATGTGGTAGAAGCCTCAGATGAGAGTTCCTTCGGTGCGGGATGCGTGGTCAGTGCTTTCCAACGCAAACTTGTTCTAAACTCTTCGGTAGATAGACCACTCACCCTGTCGTAGCTGACAGGGGATACAAGACATCCCCAAAGAATGTAATTTCTCATTGAGTCACCTCATCCTCGAACATTGAAGATTAGGCCCTGGCTTGACTCGCTCAGCGCCAGTGCGAACGCACGAGTCGGCCTTACGGTCTCTTACCAACGATGCAGCTACTTTTGGCGTCCTCAATCCAGTCGGCAAGGAAAATTTGAAGAGGCATGTCCATCAGCCGTCCCATTGGCTATCCGTTGTTGGCCGCAGCAGGTGGCTCGGAATTGATATCGCTCGCTTCTCGAAATTAGAGCCACAACTTCCACGCCGTCTACACTGTGTACCTTCATCGCCTCGCAGGTGGATGTGCCTATGATCGAGTGTGGCTCGTGTCTCGAAACTGACTTTCTCTTGACCCCCCATAAGATCTGAGCGCGAAATTTTACAAATACGCGTCTCGAGGGCTGCCATGTCCTTCTAATGGCACCTTGATATCTACTCATTGTCCTACGCTTTGTTCTCACGAGGAGAGCTGTCGCATCAATCGAGGATTGGTTGAAACGAGGAGTTGAATGTAAGGAAAGCTCTCGTTCTTTGAACTCTGGAGTATGTTGGAGTGTTTCATGGCCTGGTATCATAGGCAAGGTTTGTCGCTCTTCAGGTGTGTTGATTAAAGCTACAGATATACAATTGTGGTTACATTGTTCTATTCAAAACAGTGACCGTGAAGTAGACATCGTTGATGAATCATTTAAGCCCGACGGTTGATCTCCTGCTGAGCCTCGCCCTGCTCGTTGCGTATGTTGCCTATACGCGAGACGATCATAATAAGGAAACCCGCTCATGCCATACGCTGTTCTCAAGAGGAAGGACATACCTTGCGCCTGTTGCGACTTGTCACCGGTAACAGCACCGACGACAGAGTCTTTGTATCCTCCGACCCTGTCCTTAGTTCCCTCAGCGTAGCCCTTGGCTCGAGCAGCGTCGTATTCGGCCTCTCCTTTCGCGTGTTCCTCCTTTCCGCTCTGTTGCCATGACTGAGCGCCGGTGAGGTTACCGATGGTCTCGACGACGTTGCCCTTGACGGAGTGGTATTGACCAGTGGTCTTGCTACGTTCAGGATTGATATTAGTGAAGGTTATGTCACAGGTAGTGGGCGAAGATTTACTTGGGCTCGGAGAAGTTGTTGTTGGAAGACATGGTAGTGATGAGGTGAGTTGTGTCTGTTGTGTCTGTGTTGTGGGAGCGATTTGATTGATGACCTCTCGGATAGATCGAGGGTCCTTTTATACTCAGAAATTCTGGGTATGAGGTCATTATCTGGTTGGATTGGACGGCGGAATGGAGGTGGAGTTGTTGGAATGTTGGACGGTGTCCCTGTGTTACTGTTCCAGCCGTCTCCCCTATAACCAATGACGATGTGGAACTCATATGAACGATGACGCCGGTCGGTTGCCCGTGCGCTTGTCGGAACTCGGGAGTCGGAACCGCCTCGGAGAATGACTTGAAGGTTCATATGGGTCCACGTTCGCGGTCACACCCAACCTCCAGATGGTAGAACAAGTCCCGTTGTCAAACATTCTCGTGAAAATAACACGGCGCACAGTCTTAAGATGCTGAGGCTGCAACAAAGGAGATTCGCCGTTCGACGATGTAGGTCTTGTCAGTTCCCTATCCGCATGCTTCAATAACCTGTGGCCGGGATGAGATGACGTCATTTTATTCGAAAGCTTACCGTTCAGATAGTAATCTGATTGTTCAGACGAGAGCAGAAATTGTAGATAATTGGATTGCCTGAAGCTACGGGGTGGACAGGTCTATTCACGAATAATGAAGCGTCAAGCTTCTATAGTGGTGGGTGGGTGCAAATACGGGAAACTGAGAAGTTCCCGCTACTGTTAAGGAGCTGGGTTTTACCTGAATCCGCAAGCGTTTCCCGCATCACTCGATCACCTCTGAACGTGACTTTCTACCCACGCTCCCATTTTTTTACTCACGATCACGACAGCGGTTTTCTCTGCCAACATGTATTACGGCCCGACGGACCGTTAGTAAACTACCGTACAAGACACGGACTACCTATATACCTAATGACCCTGCTTTTGCCCTTGTGAATCCACCGACGGGTATCCATTTGTACACACGACCCGCGCCATCTCCCATTGCATGAATTATGGTTGGCCGCATAAAGTTGCCAAAACAGCACGAGAGACACATAGGCGTTGACAAGCAAAAAGTGGAAGGAAGGAGGAGGAGGAGGAGGAGTGTATTACACGGCATGGTCCACGAGCTGAAGGAAGGAAGGAAGGAAAGAAGGAAGAAAGGAAGGAAGAGGAGGAAGCCAAACGAAGGAACACCCTCACGACCGCTGCGAGCCATAACAGATCCCATGCGGTCTTGTGATCGAGGATTTTCCAATAAGTCAACTTGTCATGCGACGTGTTCTCGCGTCGGGATTTTCACAGAATGTACCCTCTTGCGAAATGCGTGTACCTAGCGGTGGTATCAGTGCTTTTGGACCTCGATGAGTATCATAGGTTTGCTGTGGCGTTTGAGTCTCTGTAGTCGCGAAAAAACCGCACAAAGCGGCGGGTACGGAACTTGACAAATCGATGCCGTCGGTGAGCCGATTAACGGCAGCGTTGACATGTTGACATGTTTCCCTGTTTCGACTGACGAGTGCGTGCATTGGTACCACTTCGGCAGTGATATGAAAGACTGGCACCGATGTGAGCATGTGCTGTCAAACGCGACACTTCTGTAAGCTTTGGTCAAACCTCCTCCGAAGATTGAAGTAATTGCGGGTCGTTCCTCGTATTGATCACACACACAGTAGTAACGCAGGCGATCGGATTTCAAAGATCGTTGACAATTCTGTGACAGGTAATCCCTGTTTCTTGATACGATGCATTTTTAAGGCATTGTGTCCTACACGACCAAAACCAATGGCCTCCCCACCGAATGCTCGTCTACCTCTCCACCCTAAGCACGCCGTAGGCTCGCTTACCGGGGCTTCCACTGTCGCCGCTTTAGTTCTACCTTCTTCGAACAGCATAGTCCGGGTATTGGTCCCTTTCGATGTGGCCCACACCGCCCCCTCCACGGATTATATCGGTCCGCTTACAAGAACTCTGGTCACTTTTGAAAGACGCCATTGTTTTTTGCCCCTCAGCCCCGACGTGTATGGAAAAATATACCGCGTTGTTACTAACAACATCCAACAGAAGGTTAGCTCGTAACCATCTCAGGAAAATCCTTGCTTACGAATATCGTCAGCTCCCTCATCGCGTCATTATCGCAGAGATTTCTATCATGGAACCGCATGACGGTGATTCGTGCTCGCCGCAGGCATTTGTCTTGCTGAAAGAGCAAACCAATGTACTCAATTCTCTGGCCCGTTCGCGAGGAGGTCAGGTTCGTATTACCTTCCAAGCCGCTACATTCCTGCCATAAATCCCATCTAGTTTGTCCAATGGGCGCCATTCCACGAAACACACGGTACTCGGATTAGGATGCACATAACTGAAAACACGAAAGTTTGTCAATCTCACTTGTTTTTGCGTAACGACATTCTCACCAGACATAGTTGTTCGACACGTCGTTGCGTTCCTTCCAGTTCGACGCAGATTCGATTCGTGCAACCGAGGCAGTGTTTAACTGTCGATTGCACGAAATAACATTCGAATGGGACGATAAACGCTATGTGGTACGTCCTTCTTACCCGATTCATTGGACCATACCTCTCAACGTTCAATAAGGAGTATGTACTTGAGGTCTTGAAGGTCTTTGTGCTTCGTGATACTTGCCCGCACGATGAGTGCCTGGATGTTGTCGAAGAGGAAGCTGGCATTGATGTCTTGCGCGATATATAGTAATGTTGTACTAGGCAATGATCCTCGTATCAAAGACATACATCTCCTAGGTGTCGATATATTAAATACAGAACCATCGGTACTCACCCCTGGTATTCGCGGTGCCAGCTGTGCATCGCACCCGTCGACGTGCCAGTTCGGTTGTAAGCAACAATCGCAGCAGCCTACGATTGTAGCATTCTTGAAGCAAACGCAGCCTGCTGCGATTGCTTCAGACGGTGGTGGTGGTGGTGGTACGCTTTCATCAATGTAACGATCATGTGACGAAGACACCTGTGAATATACCCAAAAGGAAGTCGATCGTTTGAATACGCTTACACAATCGCGCAAGCCTTCTACGCTGGTCATCTCCTACTCCCTCAGCCCAACCCGCAACTGGTGTCACCGATCACCTGGCAGAAGAATACCACAGGCTTGCTGCGGTGTTTGAGGCCGTGTAATCCCTTTCAAGACTTAGGCATCGTCCGGTTCAACACAATAATTCACTGAAGTTCACACCGTCAAGGTGGTTGTCGAGTCATGGACACGATCGACTCCCCACAGGTGAGGGTTGCACAGGTGCCTTCTGCCATCGTTGACTGAACTAATTGCACCACACTCAGAAATCGTGGGGTCCGATAACTTCTCACGTCGATGGGCATTTTATCGCGAACGGGCAACTATTCACGAGTACCCATAGGAATGGACGAATACCCGACGATATACCAGCGAGGAATGCGTTACATTTCACCGAACCCAATAGCACTTCACGATTTCGCGAGTTCAACTGGATACACGACAGTCATCCTTTCATGGCCTTGGTACCGTTATGGAATCCGTTCAAAGAAGATTTGTTCGCATGTTTACACCGTTGTGGAGATCGGTTCCCTTCATATCGAAAGGGCCACGCGTACCGCCTCGCTCGCGATCTCGCGAAGGATTGGGATGCCCTTGAGCTCGGTATGAAAAGATTAGTTAACGGGTTGCTAGAGGAGGCGGACCCGGGGGGGTTGATTTTCTCCAAATCGTTCTCGCTATGGAGTTTTCCAGCGCACTACGGTTACAACTTGTCGCACAATTCAGCACAAGAGCTACAGGCTGCTGTGGAGGAGTCGCGGGACGCGTTTCTACCCTTGATTGCAGCTGCTACTCTCGCTTTGTGCTGCCTGGAGAGGAGGAAACTGGTCGAGCCGGACTTTATCTGGCGAGAACGAATGCTGAGAGTCCACCAACTCCATCCGGAATGGCTGTCGTCGTTGGAACGTTCTTACGCTACAGGCAAACAGATACTGCGAATTGGTGGTATTCTGGACGCGAGCACTCCTGAACGACGGCGACGCGCCCGAGGTTTGGTTGCTCTTTACAGCATGGTCAATGTATCCGTCTGCATATATTGGGGCAGCGTCGAAACGGCTCACACGTCATCCCTGCGAACTGTCCTCGACACACAGGGCTCATCACGCGACATCAACCACCAAGAAGCGGTCAAGTTTGCTGTCTTGGTGCCATCGGACCAGAATATGGAGAAGTTAAGGCGTGGACAGCAGCAGGGTCGAGAAGAATGGCCTTCCCCCACTCGATGTACCGTGAATTCATTATCCCCTCTACCATTGAATGAACGTGTCGATGAAGAGAATGAATTAGTGGAAAGGAATTCGGGTCAGTTACCAGGAGAGACATGGAAAGAGTTCTTCGAGAGACGGGACATGCGACGCGAGGGACGGCAGGAATCTGACACGGAAAGGCAGGCGCGATTGAGCAGAGAATCGTATGCAAAGGCCAAACTTTGCCCCGGTCGGAGAGGAGCGTCGGTTTGGTACTGGGAACTGCGAGGAAAACAGCGTGTGCGTACGCTGCTGACACGAAACGAACACGAGGGTTATTGGAATGATTACGGCAAAGAGCAGAAGAAATTTGACGCTTGGAATAACTGCTGGGACATCTGCACAGAATTCGGCGACCGTGACGAAGACCAAGACGATTTTCTTGACATTGAGGATGGGGACATGATCCCTAACATTGAGGATATGAACATGTCCCCTGCACCTGCCCAGGATGGACGACCAGGAGAGGACGGTCCAAGTCATTTGACAGACGAGCCACGTACGCCTTCAGTCCCCGATGCGCAGGGAGACATCGAACGAGAGGACGGGGAGGTGGAGCAGCTGGCACCTGAGTCGCCTTCAGTTGACTTGCTGACAGACTCGGGCTTGAAGTTGGGACGATTGCGCTGCGGAATGGAAGACCTTACCTACCAGGTGGAGGATCTCGCTATTCCGATGGATACAGTGGCGTTTGAACGCTATGGATTCAAAGGTGATCCTGTCGATTTGGGACTCGCAAATGAAAGGATCAATTGGGAGACGGCGAGGAAATTGCTAGGCAATGGCAAATGGCTTGATTCACCCTACCATGATCAATTTAAGGAGAACTCGCAGAGTCCGGAGCTTCGTGATGAGCTCTGTAGACACTTGTACCTTCTTCAGCACACACCCGCCAACTCCTACATGAACATACCTTCGTTGGATTTCGCGAATAGCGACAGCACGTTACATGCCAAAATGTCTTGGGCTTTCGACGTTCGAAAAGTGAATGTTGACAGCGAGACCCGGTATATGTTGCAGATGAAGTCGACATCTCGAGCTAGCAGCGATCAGCTGGCCCTGTTGCTGTTTGACGCCGCAGCCGTTGTGCATATAGCTCGCGTCGACATGGGAGAGACTGTGCCCGAGATCGCCGGCCAGCTTTTAAACTATGGCATTCGGTTCAACGTATTGCGCAAAGGGCCTCGCCCAGGTGACCCGCAAATGGCAAGAAAAACCAATTTGCCCGGCATGGGATCTGCGAAGTGTGTATTGGGATATCGCAGCTCTGAGTACAGTCCTGATGTGATCGACCTCAGAACGTACACGGGAGAGCGCGACCGTTTCCTTCGATCGAATAGAGGACGGGCCGCTGCCTCGTATGGGGGGATCGTCGGACGAATCGCTCGCGCTGTTGTTCCCGACTCAGAAGTTGTACATGGACCAGATCCGGATTTGGTGTATCGCTTCGGACGTTGCTTCCTCAATGCCGGAGACAGTGGATTCTGGGATGACGAACTCACGGCGGAGGAGATAGATTTGGTATGCGGAGTGTACGTCGTTGAAACTGGTAAGTCTGTGTAAAGCAACTAAATGCTTTGAACACCGTCCTCATATCACCTGTAGGAAAAGCGTCTTCTAGCAACATCTCCCAAGCAGCCCAGATGTCATGGTGGCCCAGACCCGCCCATTTTGAGGCCGGAGGACTCAACCTGGAATTCTGGACGGCTGACTGCGAGAAGTGGTTCCAAAACCGTGTGCGGGAATGTGCTTACAAGCCGAAGCTCTTCAGCGCCACGCAGTGGAGAAAAGCCATGGCCATGCAACATTCTCTGAGACGCCTCCACTCGAGCTATCAGAAGATTAGCAGCCGATTCTTGGACGAGATGTTCCCGTAGCATGAATTATGTATTGTACTGTATATTTTTACTGTAGTTTTTTTGTTGCCGAATGTGTACTATTTACCGCTTGTATCAATTACTTGGGCGTAGGCCATCTGCACGACAATGACCGCTTTGTGAGAAAGTGCCCAGAGACTTAGCGCCCAGAGACTTAGAGCGCTTAGCGCTTTGCGTTGACTGCGTGTCGGTCCGTCACATGATCCGGACCTTAATGAAGACGTACCCCCACCACTTGAAGCATTCGCAGGTTGCTGCGTTTGCATCAAAAATACTACAATCGTAGGCTGCTACGATTGTGGCTTAAACGCTATACTTTGTCTGAACAGTGACCGAACTGGCCCGACGATGACGGCCGATTGCGAGCACCGAGGATGAATAGTGTCGAAGGTAAATTTTTTCAAACGTTCATACAACATATCTGAAACGCCTGCATGTATTTAGGAGCAGGGACACTTGCAGCACCGCCCAAGAAGGAACATTGATATGTCGGTTTTATATCTGAAGTGGCAGTCGAAAGTATCCAGGATCATCTATGGCACAGAGGTATGTTTCTCATGTTGCGGTACTTGATTCTCCGCTTTACCCAATTTCTACGGGGAACATTTTAGGGGCAGAATCCCCGTGAAATAACGTCGTTGCAACCGATCTTGTTGGATATGTCGAAACGCGAAACGATGTCCCTTTCCGTCACTTTCTAGAGGGGCATCGGTCTCAGCGGCGGATTTATAAAAATGAACAATTGTGTTCGAATCCCTCATTCATCCCCGACTCTCATGGCAGTATCGATTCGGGGGATCCCCGCAGCATTCGTCGTCAACCCTGCTGATTCGGCCAGCATTGTATCTGCGGCCTTCGTTTATGCCCAGCGCGCCATCTTATTTGGACACCCTGTGCACCCTGTCTGCTTGTCCTTGAATGATTCCTCTTCGTATAACATTCAAGTGCCTCTCGTCACTGGGCAAATCCCTCGTCATCACGCTACCGACCCAACTCTACCTCCAACCGTGCTTTCGTTGGGAAGAGATTGGCTCCGAGGGTTCGTTAATACCTGTCATACAGGTGACATGGATAGCGGCCTACATGCTCTTCGACAGTCTGGGATAACTATCGGTACGTACTGTCGTTTCATACATGCTCGTGAGGACGCTGATATTTTCGATGCTGCAGTGAATGCAACCTTGAACTCACCAGTTTCCGTTGCTGGATCGCGATCCACCTCGTTGCCTGTTTCCGGGGTTTCTCCGTCAACCCCGTACCTGAACCCCGCCCAGTCGAGCTCGCAACCGTCGCACGCGTTCGGTAGGTTTTGTTTTTTCTCTTTCCATGTGATTACAGGAACTATATTCTCACAATGTCATTAGCGGCACAACCCAATTGGTTGCCATATGGGTCGTCGGAACATCAACAACGTTCCACAACGTATACGTTTGCTTCCAGCGGTAACGGTCAGTATCTCGACCCACGTGAACGAATAGTACCCTGACCGCTGTTTTAGGAACTCACTCTAATTGGAGTCAATACGGAGCTTCGTCTCAATCACATTCTTATTCGTCTGGGTTGAATCCCGGGCAGTCCTCTCTTACATCGTCTGCAGCGCTTCCCGCTCTGACATCGTACCTTGTGCAGCGAGTGGGCAACGCCCGCTTCGTGTTTTCTATGACATTGCAACAGATTCTTATGGAACTACAATCTCACGGTATCTCTACTTTGCCATCCACGCTGGGTGAATGCCGGAGAATTTTATTGCAACATTTGGTTTCTGGACGATGTTCGAACAATATACGAGAAGATACGTCTTCATTCTCCGCATCGGCATGTTTCCACGTGTCGCAGGATTATGAGAGTGCCGTCCAACAGTCATACGTAGCAGTTTCTCTGCTTTTGTCCCATTTCGTTTCGCCAGAACCGTCCGTTGTGGAGTTGATCTCTTCCGCGTTGGGATTTCCCGATGATTTGGGACCGACTGAATTTCGTAAACGTTTGCATAATGAACAAAAGGATTTGCAGTCTCAGTGCACGGATTTGGACATCGGTTCCGTTCTGTTGTCGCTACATAATTGTGATAAGTGCACGTTGCAATCGATGGCTGAATCTCATGGTGTCAAGCTCCCTACACGATGCACGAAAGAGGGTATAATCGATATGATAATTAGCCATCTCACGAAGGGCGCTTGTAGCCCCCCTACTCTGGGTAGATTTCCTGTGGGATGCGCTCACGCCGCATCCGTTTTTGATGTAGACGAGGGGACATTGACGCCCGATTCCACGGAGATGTCTGTTGCTATGCTGTTACTCATGGCTAAGAGGCTGAAGACTCGAAAATTGCTCGAGAAATTGTCCGCGGATCTCGACTTGCCGACGTCAAGTTCCATGACTTTCAATCAGTTGAGGCGAGGTATACGAAATTACGCCGTCCGCCTAAGGAAATCCAAACAAGTCAGGCTTTGTGCGGCAACTTGCACTACCACTGAAACGAGGGAAGAAACGGCTACTCGGTGGCCCGAGATTGTATCTGAGGAGAACAGGGAAGAATACATGAACAGGTTTGATGCGGTCGTTCAATCGCTGTCTGGCCGCACGTTCACTTGTTGCTGCTGCGCTGCACGAAAGGGTCGGCGTGATCAGAGAACCGTCAAATTTCGGGATCTTGATTTTTCCCTGTTGTTGCGACCGGATCGCGCGAAGCTTAAAGTTCAACAAGACATGCTTAATCGTCTCGCCAGAGAGGAAGCTGACATCGATATGAGTGATGTCTTTGACACTTACCATCGAAATGCGGATTCACCTCACATACATCCTTCGGAGTTGGGCTTGGTTGAAACCCCAGAAAGGGATGAATCGGACTTAGGCACAGGTTTTTCATCAGAAGTCGTTGAGCCGCCACAACGTCAAAATCCCATCAGTGACGATGACGAGGACGGCGAGGACGCTGCTCCACCGTCCCATTCCCTTCCAGACCCAGTATCCGAATCGCCATGGCTCTCGCCCGGCTACGACATTGACGATTCCCCGTTTCCTCAGCATGACGAGTTAAAAGACCTTCTGTTGGACCCCAATGGAGTGCGACTCGACGAAGACCATAATCACATCATGACTCTGTGCGTTCTGTGTCATACCACGCTCGGAAAAGGGAAGCTGCCCAAGTTCAGCCTGGCCAACAAGTTGTATCTGGGTTCGGTGCCCACGGAGCTTCAAGAGCTGAGTCCAATCGAAGAGAAAATGATTGCCCGCTGTCAGAATGTGGCATATGTCGTGAAATTGCATGGTGAAGGCCAGGCTGCTCAACGAGCTGTAAAGGGTCATGTCATTGTCTATCCACAGCAATCGTCTGCAGTGATAAACATGTTACCTCCTTCAATAGACGACCTTACCAAGCCCGTTTGTGTCATCTTCGTAGGTTCCAAGCCTCCTACAGCGGAGTGGCTCAAGAAGAAAGCACGACCTCTACTTATCCGACCCGAAAAGGTTCGAGCCGCGCTTCTATGGCTCGTTGAGCACAATCCCCTGTACAAAGACGTAAAAGTCAATCACGCACTTCTTGACTCGCTCCCTGACGAATCCATTCTCCCGGTTCACGTCGAGCATGTGGTCTCGTCACGACAAACCGACCCCTTCACAGCTGGATATGATCCTTCGATGTTTCAAGTCGACAGGGACCCAGATGAAGAAATTGATTTCCACCGCGTCGTCGTGACTGACGTTGAAGCGAGAGCGAGTTCCCATGCTATGAAGAGTGCAGCACTCCGACACCTCAAAAATAGGAATGGAGGTTATCTCGAGGTCCCTCACGATCGCGGTGCGGCGAGCGAATTCAATAATCCTGACTTGTATCCTATGATATACCCTACTTTGTTTCCATATGGTATTGGAGGCTTGGATGATCCGTCGCGGCCAGTACGAGTTGGAGTGAAGACTCATCTCAGGCACCTCTTCAATTTGAACGACCAAAGGTTTCAGAGGCACTACTCGTTCTTATTCACCGCGTTCAACATGCTTCAGAGACACGAGATGCTCAGGAAAACGAGTTCTCTCATGAAGCGGTCGTCATTCAGGCAACACTCGGAGTCGTGGGTCGAGGTAGATCCTCTTACAGTTCATATTGTTTCCGAACGGATTGCGCGAGGAGACCCAGTCACGGCGAACACCGCGGAAGAAAAGAAAGTCCTCGACCTAATGCATGAAATCAAGGTCGTTACCTCTTCCGTTTCCGGGTCTGCTTCTTCCAGACTGAACATGCGGAACGAGATCCGCTCGATGATAATGTCTCATGGACTGCCTAGCTTCTATGTCACGATCAACCCCGCTGACGTCTACAATCCGCTGGTTAGCGTTCTTGCCGGCCAGGCACTCGACGTTGAAGACTTCTTGGCCCGCGATTTTCTGTTCGAGTCGTCGTCGTCAACCAAGCCGTATCAAGGTATCGAAATCGCAAAGAATCCCTTTCTGGGCGCACGTTTCTTCGACATAATGATGAAGGCCTTTATAAAGGGCTTACTAGGGTTCGATCCTAACAATCCCTCCACGAAGGGTGTACTTGGGAAAGTTAAAGGATATTACGGATGCATTGAAGCCCAAGGTCGAGGAACACTTCATTGCCACATGCTAATCTGGGTCGAAGGGGCCCTCAGCCCGGATGAGCTCCGAACCAAGTTGACGAGCGATGAAGAGTTCAAGCGAAAGCTCTTTGACTACCTGGAAGACACTATTCGCACATCGATTCCCGAACTCTTGCCAGAAGATGGCGTACCTCACATTCCTCCAAACACGACGGAACGCAACCCCTGCACTGTCCCCAGGTTACGCCGGTCAGCTGGTCAGAGACAACACGAGTTTCGTCGTGCACGACGTGTCGATTTGAGGAACATAGTAGCCCGATGTCAAAGTCATGTACATTCAGAATCGTGTTACAAATATTGTCCTCCCGGAGGCCCTTACATATGTCGGTTTGATCTCGACCCTGAAAAGTACAATGAACGAACAGTGTTCTCTCCCGAGTCTGGAGAAATCATCCCCCAGTGTCTCGATGGCATGGTGAACAACTATAATCCTACAATCGTTGAGGCAATGCGTAACAACATGGACATCAAGTTTATTGGATCCGGCGGAGCGGCGAAAGCGATTCTCTACTACATTACCGACTATATCACCAAGAGCCAACTCAAAGCACACGTTGCCTTTTCTGCAGTCGATTGGGCTGTTGGTAAGACTGGTAGATTCGATCCGTCCTTGTCGTCGAAGGAGAAGCATGCGAAACTCTTGCTGAACCGTTGTGCATATGCAGTGCTTGGGAACCAAGAGCTGTCAGCGCCACAAGTCGCGTCATATCTGTTGGGAAACAAAGATCACTACACCAGTCATTCTTTCAGACCCTTATTCTGGACCAATTTTGAGAACTACATCGACAAACAGCTTCACAGTCCCGAGTGCTATCCCGCGAAAGAAACAAACAGTGCTTTGGAGGACGCGCCGAGTCCTGGCCAGGCCAATCGTTCGGTCGAGGACCAAAATGAACCCGACTCTGCAAGTTCACCGCTTCGTAATCCAGATGAAGTCAAAACTGTTGGCGAGGATGGTTGCGTTTCGCAGGACACAGGCGACTCGCCTCATAACGACCGCGATCATGTTGAGCCCGTTGAAGATGGTGACATTCTCGGTGATGAAGATAACCGAGACCACAACGATGAACCTGCCGAACAGCCGTCCGGGACCGATTACAACCCTCAGTATTCTGCAGAAGATGGTGAAGAGCTTGTGCGCCTAGGTCCTGGCAGAAAGAAAACTGGCGAGTTGATAGAACAGCCTACCGCACTCACAGACTATCTGCACCGTTCCAAGGTCATTGAGAATGTCTCTGTGTGGGATTTCATTGGCCAGGTGGATAAAGTCAAGAAAACCAAGACCAAAAGGGCTGCCACAGAGGAGGACAAGGAATCAGATTCTGGAGAGGACAATGAGTCCGAACATGGATTCGACGGCCCAGAAGAGGGGATTGAAGTGGAGGTGTTATGCGACTCAGAACGGTCCAGGCCCTCGGGTGATATGTTGTCGACTCACCCGCAGTTCGAAACTCATCACCAAGTCGTTCGGCGTCCCGACAACAGGCTGGTGCCACAAGCTCTGGGTCCGGCTATTCCTCGCCGAGACAGACTCGCCAGCAAAGAGAAGCATGCCAGGCTTATGCTTGTCCTGTTCAAACCATGGCGTAGCGTGAAAGATCTTCGTGGTAATCACGACTCGTGGACCGATGCATACAGCGAATGGTTGCAGAGCTGCTCG
Source organism: Marasmius sp. AFHP31 (assembly GCA_024721195.1). NCBI lineage: Eukaryota > Fungi > Basidiomycota > Agaricomycetes > Agaricales > Marasmiaceae > Marasmius > Marasmius sp. AFHP31. The sequence continues at coordinate 20,957 of JANHQD010002365.1, forward strand.
CCCAGGATCAAGTCCATCATCGATAACATGCAGGTGCTTCATGAATGCCGAGATAGCAGAGATACACGATTCGACGACCGTCGTGCGGCATGGAGGCGAAACCGCCTCACTTCGACAAAGAAGAAGAACCCCGAACACATAGGACAAGTCGATGACGACGCGCTTCTAGAACATCTGCAGAAACTTGAGAACCAGCAGTCCTTGCGAGCGTCTTCCACCTCTGCAAAGATCGCTGACTGCCGTTATCACGCGGCGACTGCCAATATGTTTTCCTTCGAGGACAGAAGCGTTTTAGAGGGACCTTGCTCTGATGCTGGGCACAACACAGTGAAGCAAATCCGCGATGAAGAAGCAACCTCTCTTGAATCCGTATGGCGAGCCGATTACGACCGGAAGAAACAAGATGCCGTCGAGGCTTGGTGCCAAGTGGATACAGACACGCAACTTCCTCGAGAATCAGTGTCGAGAGTGGCGACCCTCCAGGACGGATCTGCCTGGCGGGATGCCATGAATATGGAATCGAACGCTTTAGCTACTGAACGGACTCCGGGTGTCGTGATCCCTCCCACCGTCAATTTGCCGGCCGCGGAGGATTTGATTACTGAAATCACTCGAAAATACTCCCTCAACTCCGAGCAACACAGAGCATTCCGAATCATTGCCCTTCACTCCCTAGATTCCCAGCTTCACCCACTCCGCATGTTCCTTGGAGGTGCAGGAGGTACAGGGAAATCGACCGTGATTCGGGCGTTAACCGATTTCTTGGAATGCAGGGGACAGGGGAGACGGCTGCGGTTGACTTCATACACCGGCGTGGCTGCTCGCAACGTCCGTGGCCTTACCCTTCACTCGGCGTTGTCGTTGAACATGCTTCGGAGGATTGGCGCGAGCAACAAGGCACGGGAAACACTTGCCACTTACTGGCAAGGAGTGGACTACGTTGTTGTTGACGAGGTTTCAATGGTTGGTTGCTCGTTCATGGCCGACATCAGCGAAGCTTTGTGCATAGCTCGCGGCAACAACGAACCTTTTGGAGGCATCAACATCATCTTTGCAGGTATGTCTCTGTTTGTCGCTTGGTAACTTCGCTCACACTCCGTTCCTTAGGTGACTTTGCCCAACTTTCACCCGTGGGAGACACACGGCTGTACAAGCGGCTAACGACCTCGAAAGGTCTGGTCGGCAAGAGAGATCAGAAGAACGCGTTTGGGAAGCTTTTGTGGTACTCGGTGGAAACCGTGGTCATGTTGACCGAGGTCTGTCGGAGCAAGGATCCTCGCCTAACGGATATACTGTCGAGGGTTCGAGATGGTCGATGTACTCAAAACGACTATTACGCTCTTTGCTCTCGTCTCGTCAACACTGTTAAGCCTACATGGGATTCGGAATGGGAAAAGGCTCAGGTCATCGTCTACGACAACGCTGTGAAGGATGCTCTCAACGTCGACGCAACGCTCGCTTTTGCGAGTGCAACCGGGAGAGATGTACACTGGTATTACAGCACAGACTCTGTCAGGGGCAGGGTTATAGAGAATGAGGATATCTTAGAGAAGTTGGAGGGTCGGTCGGGTGGGGAGAGTAACTACCTCATGGGCAAGGTACCGCTTGTGATCGGGATGCCTGTCATGGTCACAACCAATTTCGACGTCGAAGGGGGCGTTGTCAATGGCACAATCGGTACATTGAAGAAGATCCGATATCGGTTGGATTCACAGGGGCGTCGGCACGCAACTGCCTGTGTTTTGCAGTGCGACGATGTGGAATACGACTCCCCTCTCACTGGCCTCGCATCTAATGAGGTTGTAGCGCTCGAGCATGCCACCTCGTTCTCTGTGAAGGATCGTCATAGCGAGACTTACTACAATATCCACCGCCGTCAAGTACCCATCCAACCAGCATTCGCCATCACTTCCCACAAATCTCAGGGTCGGACCATGGAGAGAGTTGTTGTCGACCTCGCCAGCTGCGTAGGGACGGAATCGGCGTATGTCATGCTTTCCAGAGCGACGAGTCTCGATGGACTCCTGATACTTCGACCTTTCGACATCGATCGTATCACCTGTCGCCCGTCGGAGGACCGTCGAGGAGAGATGAGGAGACAGAATGTTTTGCGGTTGCAAATGGTAATCGATCATCCAGTCAGTAAGGAGGAACAGGCAGCTGCCCGTTCCACCCTCGAATCGGCGTTGGAGGACATTAGGACTCGCATGGATCGGGACGCAGAGGCTCATTTCTCCGTTGTTGGTGACACGAACATAACTCAAGACAAAGATGGCGCCGACGTCGGTGAAGCAATTCGCACTCTTCACGATATTGAGGCCACTGTTGATAAGCTGTGTAAGAAGGTGGCTCCTGAGGGGAGTGAACGGAAAGGGAAGAGGACGCGTGTAAACGTCAGTCCCCCCGTCAAGGTAACATCCCTATCCGTCCATTGAGTTGCTTCTGCTTACAGTCAAACCTGTTTCAGCGACGACGTATGGTCAAGCGTCCGACGCAGGTGGATGTGGGCTTTGGAGGGGTATAAAGGTCGACTGTCGTTGGATCTATTCACCCATCCCCTCCTCCCAAACAAGATGTCCTCTGTGTTTTCTTACCGTCCTGAAGATATCCCAACCCCACTTCTGCGAGCCCGGGCTGATCCTGACGGCCTCTATTCTCACCTCCGATCAGCCATTGATTCAATGGGCAAAGCCGCCTTATGCAACGCCGAATACAAGGTCGACTTTGTACCCCGCCCAGACGGACGTAGCAAGAATTATGGGTTCATCAATACCCGAAACAAAGTATTCAGTGCAAATGTCTTTGGCGAGGTGGTCGGCGGTGCCTTTGGAACGAGTCTAGGAGCAGCTGGAACCCACTACTGGGGTAAGGATCCAGACGATGTACGTGCAGTTCTTCTCAGCCATGGCATATGAACTGACACCGTTAAGCCCATACCAATCACGGATTCTACGAAAGTCAAGCATCAGATCGTCATAGGAAAACCCAGTTTTGCTACAGAAGACATTTCAGACCGCTATTATAATCAAATCGTGACCGTTTCCGACATCCGGAACAAGGACATGGAGACTGAAGACGGGGCAAGATTTTCACTGACTATATCGTAACATTTCACTAACACACCCATAGGTGGTGGATGCGAAGGAGGCTATCAAGTCATCTTCAGGGGACGATGAACCGGACCTCATGGTTCTCACCTTGGGACAAGTTTATACCGTGAGTAACATACGTATTCTTTTCTTTTATATGCTCAATGATGTATACAGACTGCAAGAGATGAAGGGAAAGGCAAAGGGAAGTCCAAAGAGCTCACCCCCAAGCGAGTGATGAAGAAAAGGAAGGCGGGTCAGATAGACGAACCAGAGGAAGAACCCGCAACACAGGCCGACCCGGCTCTCAGTTTGAGCCGTCCTCTCGAAGCTCATGAAAGACCTCCACGTAAGTTTGCTACACTATTTCCGTTCGGCGACGCTCTGACATACCGACAGTACCAACAGTTCGTGTGGGAGCTGAATATCCCCCCAATGTATACCCGGACTACGGAGGCCCGTTGTACCGCCATCGTCTTGCCAGAGCGAAACAACCCGACGTGAGAGACGAATCCAACGCGCTCATTCCGGTGTGGGATTTCTGGTCCCAACTTCGCGTGGGCACTTTGATAATGGCCAATGTCATTGTTTTGGTGTGGGTGATCGAACGGGATGGTCAGCCCGTACGCAAGGTAATCGAACGTTTTTGTTCAATGGGTTTCGTGTTGATCATATATGACAGATCTACCACCTGACTGTGCGTTACTTGCGCGTTCTCGGGTGCTCGGATATCCCAGTGGTCGTTCCGTCACCTAACGCTGGTACTACCGCCCCCTCTGCCCCGACCGCAATTCTCGACCCCGATGATGCATCTGCTGCCCTTCAATCCATCGTATTGCCTGGGTTTTCGGCTCAATCACAAAGCTCTCCTCTTGGACATGCCTCCCCTGCTCCTACGATTACTTCCACGGTATCTGGTAGCTCGCCCCACCCAGAGTTTGTACAGGGAAGTTCGTCTACGCCGGGAGAAGTTCCTAATGACACTGAGGACTTTGGCGTCTATCCGGATGATATCAATGGCATGGACGTAGACGCCGCCGCGCATCCTGACGAGCCCCGGAAGAAGAAGGTTCGGTCCAAGCGCAATTAATGCACTGCTGTACGTGATTACTTTATCGGTTTGTATTCTTTTTTTTTACATCCACTTTAGTTTCGTAGGTCCGACCAATTGCTACATACCCCTTTTATACACTATTGCTATTGTGCGATCCGGTTATTCCCCCTCATGTTTAATTCCACTACCGTATAGCGTCTGTTCGAATTGTTTCCTCTCCCTTTTCTTACTGTGCGGTTTACCCGTTCTATTTTGTCTTTTTACCCTCAATACCCGGTCAGCTCCCCTGTCGCTTCCTACTCATATGGGTGATCCCCACTATACCGTACCTTCCGTTTCCGTATGCTCTAATTGCCCACTATACCTTGCGTTCATCTAGATATGATTGAACTATATAAGCGCTTTGTTGCCGCATAAAGAGGTTCGCTTAAGTTGCGTGAACTCGCTGTGACACTTCTCGCCCACTTTCGGTCGTGAGCAATCGAAGAGCAATATTGTTGAGTATACAGAGTACACTGACGGTTCCAATGGACATATTCAACTCGGGTTAACGCGTGTCAGTGTCAGGGCTCAGACCTCAGGCCCCCGGTGGTCACATGATTCAATCGCTGTTGAATCTTTACCACCACCTGAACCACTTGCAGGTTGCTGCATTCGGTTCCTCTCTGAACTTTGGTACGATCGCAGGCTGCTGCGGTTGTGTTGTAACTCTTTCATATAGTTTCATTCCCGCTGCTGTTAAGGAGCCGGGTTTTGGGTCCCGTATCTTAATCGGTGGCAGGTTGCACAGAAATCGTTACGTTTGGGGCGATATGGATAAAACCGTTGGTGGCCCCTACCGTGATTCGCACCCCGGATTCCGACCCTACCTTTAGACGTTTTTGATCGAAGCTAGAAGGTTAACGGTCCTGAGCAATGAGCCCGCTGATCCTGTACATGGACAGTAACGTTGTATTGGACGGTCGAACCCGACTATTATAACTTTGAATTGTCATACAACCAAACAACGCTCTGGATTTCCGATCGTACCACCTCACGCCCTTATAGCCGCCAATTAACGTTGGGGGTTCTGGGTAGATTTGGCACTTTCGATTTGGCTTCTCTCAAACTTTTGGGCCCCCAACACCATCCGAATCTTCCGCAGGTTGCTGCGTTTGTTTTGTCTGTTGTGGTACCGTGGATGATCGCCTTAGTAGATGCATTACACGACCAAGGCGATTTTGAGGCAGTCGAAGTGGTTGAAACCCCAGGCTCGTACATGATCTTCTCCGTGCTCGTGTCACGCCATCATAGCTGCTGATGAACGTCGGCGGTTCTTGGCAGACGCGAGCATATCAAGGTCTAAGCGACGCTTGGGGGTCGCGCATTGAAAGAATGGGATCCAAGCTTCCTCGTTTCCTGGACCGACAGCCATTTTTAAGTCAGCTCTGGAGTCATGATCGTGCCACGAAGTGCATAGGTGGATTTTGGCCGGTTTTCGCTCGTCCACTTCACACCGTTTTTCGTTGGGTTCATCTGGTCATCGACGGAAGAACTGCCACATCGATCAGACGCATTCGCAGGCAGCTGCATTTGCTATCTCTCTGGGGCGCGGTACAATTGTAGGCTGCTGTGATTGTGCCTTCGGCTGTTCACAAAAAATTGATACTACATGCCCCTCGTGAGACAGCCACTACACTCTCGTTCGATGATGTAATTGGATTCTATCCTTCCCTCGTCAACCCGGACGCTTCCATAGGAGTATTGAGGAGGACTTCTGAATCCGGTTAGATCGAGAGTTTATTGTTTTACATTCGTTTTGAATAGACTCGTCTAGCGAAACCTTCGATCGAGATGTTTTAGAGGGGAATCGAAACCCGTCGGGGATTGTTTTCGGAAGAGTATATTCGTGGCGTTGGTGGATGGGGCTTCTACCCTTCAATATAAATGGGGAAGAGTGACATGTCTACAGCTCTCACCAGTCTCGCTCCCCCATGCCTCGGTCGCCCGATTTCGGAACTGTTATCTCAAACCTAACGCAGATTGGGTCCGGCAGCATCATTCGGCTAGCCGTTCCGTTTGATATATCACTTTCCCCGCAAAAGATCGAACTGCTAGGACCTGTCAGGGCTAGGAGTTGGGAGTTGCTGGGAAGGTGTGGAAGGATTCTGCAACCGGATTTTTACGGTGAAGTCCACGAAGTGTTGGCTACAACGCCTGGTACTCCGGTACGCCAAATTTTCGAAATTGGACGTCTTCCTATAGTGATCGTATGCCGATAGCACGGGTTTGGAAGAACATGCGCGACTGTAACACTCAAAAACCAGGACGAAATCGAAACGGGTGAAGGGTCGCCGCTGCTCAAAGAGTTCATTATGCAACAAATCTGCAGCTTGCGAAACATCACCAGGATTTTCCGCATCGAGGTAAGTGCCAAAGTTGCAGGGGCCGCGAATATGGTTCACTGACGTCTGTGTCCAGGGTTCGAATAATGCACGTTTCGCCGACCAAGATCGGGTTTCATTCAGCATTACGGCTCAGACCATCGTGCGTCCGCGTACTGTACCTTCGCATTGAAACTAACTTCTTCTTGAGACAGATTTTGAACCCGGAATTGGAGAGGATTTCAATTCATGAGATCCCAGTAAATTCGCGAGTCTTGATCTCGGGCAGGTTGCACAGGATGCGTTACGCCTGGGGCACAATGGATAAAACGGTGAGTATCCATAATAGTTGATACATCGGATGCTAACCTTGCTTAGGAGTGGGTGATCGAGGCCAGGAGGTTGACGATCCTGAGCGATGAACCGGCCGGTTCGGAATTTATAGACTTGACTGTGGGGTTTGCGGAGGATTGATGCACTGTGACGCCTGGGACCGTCATCTATACTCCTGTCTCGGATAGAGCTGATATTAAACTAGCGAGATGTAATCCGTATTGGCACGATGCCTAGACGTTCCCCTGTCGATAACCGTGTCCAGTCAAAAATTGACTCTCACTACAAAGTTTTCCCGAAGACTGATAGAAAACAGAAGAGATACCGTCTCACCAAACGTCTCGTCACGGTTCCGGGGAGCAACAGTGACTCGGTGTCGATCGAACAAACGGCACGACCCACGACGGAGGACGCTATCCTCACAGAGTTTGACCAGTGAGTTGCATATCACTACAAACAGTGGTCGTTGCTGAAAAGCCCAATAGCATGATTCAGTTTGGTCCCTGTCTCGGGATAACGCGTCTATACCGATGGGATAGAGCTAGGGGGTTAGGTCTGAACCCCCCGGAGCGTGTCCTTGACATTCTGTTGGACGACAAAGGGGAAGAACGAGCGAAACATCGGTGGTCGGGGCTCGAATATCTATTTGGACATCTGTCTACCTCTAAACGTCCGGAGTTCGATCACTAGTCTATAGTAATGTGTCACGGAAGTATTAAATTCGATGAAAACCCTCCGAATCCTTCAGCAGCATGGGTCGTCCGAGCTTTCGATTGAATTCTCGAGAACTGTGGACGAAAATCTCTCACACATCTCTCCGTCGCGCCGGGGCACCTTTCTGGCTATCTGTATGACCTTATAGGACATAGGAATCAGACAGAGCTCAAGGGACGTTTTACTGGTGTCCTCCAACCAACTACCCGGGTTTCTGAGTTTCTGGCGAAAAGGAACGAAAGGGTGACTGGTTGGAGGCAGCTGCATTTGCTATCTCTCGGGGGCGCGGTACAATCGTAGGCTGCTGTGATTGTGCCTTCGGCTGTTCACAAAAAATTGATCCTACATGCCCCTCGTGAGACAGCCACTACACTCTCGTTCGATGATGTAATTGGCTTCTATCCTTCCCTTGTCAACCCGGGAACTACGTGCGGAAATTCTGTTGGCATCTCATCAGTCGACAAATGAGACTCGATGGCAGGATGCCGGTTCGACGACAGGTTTACGATCCCTGAAGAGGGAGATCAATGAATCAAACAGAACGATGTGTTACAGAAGTCGTCCCACATCTTCCAGTCAAATGTCATTATCGAAGCTAAGGAGACAAAGACATCCTGTCGTGTTTGCATCCGCGGCGGAATATGTCTGTTTCAAAATCCCCTGTAACTTCCTCCCAGATCGGTACTGAACTAATACCGTTGTTGCGAATGGGAGATCCCTCACGACGCGGACGTCGCAGAGCCTTTCCAAGACCACACCGAATAATTCGCCCGTGTCCAGCTTTCCGAATGTCGCGGAAGTCCTAGATCGGATGTTGCACTTTTGTAGGCTTCGGTTATATATTGACGTCGTTTTCCGTCCTTCGTGTCTTCCGTTAGTCTTGAATCATCATACATCGACGTGCATGTGAGTATTGCTGTCTGGACACCCCTTACTCTTCACTAAGTTTTTGAAAGGCCACGTGAACGAAAAACTGCACGTATTCGGAGTGGGGGTCGCCCGCCCCCCCGTCAGCGGCGCGTTCAGGACACCATGGACACCGATGTGCAAGGTGCAAACTCTGCTGGTATTTTCGGTGCCTCTCGGCTCATTGTTACGTTGGCAGTTTCACAGCACAATATCGTTACGACAAAAGTAAACGCACTAGGCACCCAGTCGACCTCGGATGTTGGAAGCACGACGAGGGCGCCCGATTCGGAAAGGATTCAGTTGGCGACAGGCTTGCTCGTGTTGAGCACGCCAGAGGTGGCGCAGTATAAGTCTGAACAGCCCACGGCGACGAGTGCGGGACCCCGCGCGATGGAAGTGCATAACGACGCGGAACTGGTTGGCGGGGGGTCATCGGTATCGCCAACCACGATCAATCTCACAGTCGATGAACCGTCTCCAATTGTCCGTGTTCAGGCGTCCAGGGGTTTGGTGACGGCAAGTCGAGATGACCCCCTGGAAGTTAGGGAAATCATTGACCTCACTGTGGATTCGCCCGAAATCATCGATCTCACGGGAGACTTTGATTAGGCTGATGTGTATGTCGTACGACGGATACTCTGTGTGAGACAATGTTATCTTATCCAGTCTCAATACCGGTCTCCTGGACGACAACGACATCGAATGGGAGAGGCATCGCTGGTCGGGACTAGTTTACTTGTTTGGTCATCTGTCTACGTCGAAGCGCCCGGAACACGAGTGCTAGCTTCACCCTGAATGCCATTAATCACAACTTTTCGTGAACGTCCCGGGTTTACAGTAGATCAGCATGCTGATCGAGGCGTCACTCGAGAGGGGCAGACAAATATGATCCTGGACAGGCTGCGGCTAGATCACTCCAATGTCTGGGATCGTGAGGGCAGTTGGAGATGGAAGTCTAGTGCGGTTTTCAAAGGCCGGGATGTTATTTATTTACAGATTATACCGTTGCGACTTTCGATTCTCTTTTTCTTCGCTGTGGACAATGACACCTAATCACACTCCTCTTCTGATGCTCCCTCCCGAAGTCTTATTCATTATCTTGTGTCTCATGCGCCCCCGTTCATTCCACAATACTATTTCAGCCTGCTTCGGATTGTACAACCTCGGCTCCGCTGTGCTCCATGGGACATTTACCGTGTCGTCCGAACGTCAGCTGCATGGGTTGTGTTCATTCTGGAACGCTGGCAAGGTCGGAAGACTGCCCGGCGGTAATCAGTACCGGGAGAGAGTCACTTCAGTGAATATCGGGTTCTTCGACGGGAGGCACGTACGACAGCATCGTTACCTTCGACTTGATCTCGCCATCCTATGCGACTTGTTGGCCACGTTTCCGAACGTTTCCTCCATGCGAATCGAGCAGGTGGAGCTGCCGGTATCTATCCTACGGTCCTTGATTCAACGATGGCCCGAACTGAAAACGCTAGAAGCGAGGTGAGTTCTTGCGCAAATATAAGTGATAGCACGTCGCTCACGCCCAGCTAGATACTTCAAGACTGTCTCAATACCGCCTGTTTCTTCGTCCATGTTGGAAGTACCTCTGACGACGTGTCTCGAACGCGTTATCTTCCTTCCGGGTTCGTCTCGAGTTGCATCTAACGATGCCAAAGACTTGTTGGTTGAAATCTTTGCGAGCAACACGCTGGTTTCGTGTGTGATTGACTGGATCACGCTCGATCGGGTTCTACGTCGGAAGAGTGACTTGCGTCAACCTCGGCATCTCAAAACACTGGTGCTCGCACCTCCATCACCCTGGCTTGAAACAGAAGGTACAGAGCCCAATAACACATCACTCGACAAGCTCGGATGGTGGAATTCTGGGAGGAGCACGGTCAACCTCGTCAACTTCAGGACGTGTGTGACGCACTTACGGATGAGGCGCGACTTGACTGTGACGGAGTTTCTCGGGTCAGGTATGATGTTGAACGAATGGTTGCGCCATTTTCCTGGAGATGTCGGCATGCGTTCCGTGAACGTAGAAGGCGTTACGACGAGGTGGCTTCTTCAGGCGACGAACTACGTCTCGTTGGCAAATCACCTGGAAAGGCTGACGATACGTTCCCTGACATTGACCACAAAGACGTCAGAACTTGGGAAGGCGGTCGAAAACCTGCCGAGGCTCGCTGAATTAAAGGTTATCATTGCGGAAAACCCGACCGTACGTGCTTCTCGTACCAGCCGTGAAGTCGCAATATAACTTTGATGGTTTAGATTCCTATCACGGCAATAGCGGGAACTGTCATCAAACGCTCAAAAGCTTTAACATCGTTATGCTGTAAATACGAAACCGGACGAACGGTCGACTGTTTTACGGTTTGGGAAATGCTAGCAGACTGCGGGCTTTTAGAACCGAATGATATGCGCCTAAACAACCTTTGCATAGATAATTTCTATGTTTGGATGAAAACGAGAGACGATGGGTGGGAGAGATGCGAAGGGCAATTGGGTACTATCGTGTAGACGAGGGATCGCTCCTCATAATGTCTATCATATTCGTGAGGAGTTTCCCCTCCTGTCGCTTCCCAGGTGGTCGCCCACCAATAGATACTCCGACGTTCGTCCGTGCACGAGAAAATGACGTAGACGGTTACCCACAATGAGATATAGATGATAGCTGAGACCCATAAGGACCCATAAGGACCGATCAGGCCCCGTGTTCCCCACAGCATGTTTTGGTCTCGCCCGTCTTATGGGAAAGATCCCTGGAACACACAGCGACACCTTCAAGATCAACGCCGTCAACGAATAAAGAGCGAAGTGCTCATGAGTGGGTTCTGCGGATCCTCCTGACTCTCGACGTATGTGCAGCCTTCGAAGATCTAGATAGATCATGCTCCGCAGGCCTTTTAAATTGGGAGGTCCGCAACCACCCATACGACAAATGCTCAGCGCTCAGCCCTAACGTCGAAGTGCAATGCAACCGGTCGGGTGTGTGAGGAACCTGGCAATTCACGGTGAGTGGGTACTGGCAGGACTTGTTTTACGTTTTCCTGACATAGGTTCACAGATGATAACAAGACGAAGATCGTCAAATCTGGTGCACTACAGACTTTTCACTGACTCTAACTTCATGAACTGATAGTCCAGCGATGGTGAACGTCGTTAGGATTCAATGAAACCGTTGTCATCTTGAAAACAAACGGCGCCTGGGGAGGATTATGATTAGTGTATAAATTTCGCCTGTACTGTATTTTATGTCGCGGTCAATATAACTCATTTGTGCTAATTAATGATGTCCATCAGCCCAATCGTATCGTTGATGGTACCAGACACCGACGCGCGCTAAGAACGTATTGGCCTAACGAACACTGTGAAACCAATTCACATTGGCTGACTCCGCTACTTACATATGAAAGATCCCTACAAATTCGGTCCGGGTGGCGACAGTGGTGGGGAGTGCCGCTTGTGGCGCCATTACCGACCGTGACCGGTTGACCTGCTGACTGGTTGCGAATGCTTAGTAATTTTTACCACTCGCTTTCACCGCCGACCACCGCGCTCGACCACTACCTTTATTCATTCCTTCGCGTCAACTATCGCGTGCCACATAAAATTGAGCTATTCTGATCTTGCAGGCAGCTGCATCGTCAAATAAACTCGCGTAAAAACGCTAAAGACGCACTTAGACGTTTGACGTCCTGAAAACCGGCTCTGAACATCTTGCATTCGAATCAGTCGAGCGTTACCCTTTTAGTCCGACTCCAAACACCCTCACCAAAACCAGGTCAGTTACTGAGAGGCTGATCGATATCGTTACTCGGAATATGGAATTGCCGGTGTGGGAAGTAGGTGGGTACTGGTGCTGCAGTAGGTTTCCAATCTTCCGTTGACTTGTACAACTTTGGTAATAGATTACATTCGAGCTTCGAGGAGGAAACTGTCTGACGAATGGGTGAGGGTCGCTGTTATCGACCCGTCTATATACTCACGGAATGACAGGAGTTCCGAGTAAAAGTAAGATACAACGCAGTTAATGTTCCGCATATAGCTAAGTTCCTCTCAGTGGTTGGGATACTCCGCTCGTCATAACAGGTGCTGTAATAAAAAAACAAATTAACCGCGATGACAATCTCATCTGTCTTCGCAGCTGGGAACCGCAGACAAGTCTAGTCGATTGTGCCTACGCACTCAATGAGTTCTACGAGCACTCGTCCTTCAAACATAACGAACCTGACGGCACCCAGTATTTCGAAGGAAATGCCCAATGGTTAAAACAAAAAGGTAACGCGATTGGTCGCGTCCTCTGAAACCTGCACTCAGTATCTAGCAGCGAAGGGAGCTAAGGAAAGAGACGCAGCGAACCCCGCAGTAAGGAATGCGAACCTCACCGCCAGGTCATTGACTTATTCCAGCATTCACTGCCTCTAGAATCCTGAGCCGATTGAATTCGTGACTGGAACGGATGCGAAGGAGCCCAGCGCCTCCGTTCTTTGGCAATCTCCGGACTATTTTGGTTTAGATGCAAGAGATCGGACGTTGAGCTATGAGGTGGGGTTCGTCGAAGCTCAGTACAGTTCAAACCATGACAATACTCGGGTAGACCGTCGTAGATTGTTTGGGGGAATTTGAAATTGATGGTCGTGCCCTCTACCATCGAGTAAAGACCGACATGAAGGACCCAGAGGACAAGGTATGCAAATGTAGTCTCGAGCATTAGCCATTAGCACTGATTTCGCGAGCTAGGGCTGGATGGTCAATGATTGTTGCTCGGTACGAGCTTCTTCCGCTGTCCTACCTCCCACGCTATTGAACGACGTGTAGATATGCCAGGACGAACAATTCGACGTCACCCGAGGTTGCCTTCTTGCTTGCACAGACAAGAAAAAATATTACTGCGACGACTGTGTGCTCAAATGTCGGGAACAGTGGGCCGATGACCAAGGCCGTGTACGATGTAAGTAACACGTGGTTTGTCGGATGGCTTTGTTAACATTGGCCATTGGCATCAGGCCCTTTTTGTCGAAAGCAAACGTTCTTCGTATCCACCAGATGGATGTTTTTCGACGACGATGCTCAACGAGACAGGGTCCGGAAGGAAAGCCGTAAAAAGTATCAGCATACGAAGAAGTCTCGTAAAAGGATGCGACTCGCCGAAAGGTGAAAAGCATCGGTGCAAAAAAACTAATCATTAGTGAAATCGACGCGTGTCTTTTGATAGATGTCCGCAAAAATGATAACTTCTATATTCCTCGGAGATTTGATTTCGTTTCCTCGTTCACCAGCCGAGTTTAATTTAGAAACGCTCATGAGTCACCGGTTGAATTCTTGAGACTGCAGCAATATAAATAACTTCGGCTTTCCATGGTCGCATAAGGAATGCAAACTCTGAATCGCTGGTCGGCACAGATAGAATCAGGAACGTTCGAAATTGTTGATATATACATAGCGGTTTCATTATTTATTGGAGGTTCGGCCCACGCCGCTTGCGGTCATCCCCCCCAGTCGTTAAGAACATAGCGGAAAAATCATTTCTCTATGTTTTTCTATGTGCACCCAACTAAGCGCCCGACAGGCGCAGAACGAGGTTTAGGGTTTGGTGAATAAGCAGGATCTGGTGACAGGCACAGTGTGCGTTTTCGTTCCTTGCCTCCCACCAACGTCCAGCGCCCGCTCTGGATTGGCGATCGTCCCACCTCAGGCCCTCAAAGCCGCCGATTAGCCTTGGTGGTTCAAAGTAGATTCTTACGATTCCGCTTCTGTCAAACTCCCGGGGCCCCAACACCATCCGAATCTTCCGCAGGTTGCTGCGTTTGTTTCGTCTGTCGGATCATTTGCAGGTTGCTGCGAACGTTTCGTCTGTTTTGGTACCATGGACACTTCACCTACCCAACTCTGGACACAGCAAAGTCCAGCCCGTGTTGCTCACGCAATGATCAATCGCAGGAGGACGAACGTGAGACCCGTTCAACTTCACTTTTTTGGTTCAAGCACACGTTGAGCCTGCTGAAGTGCTGAAGTCCCATTACACTGCGGTGGGGGCTCTGAATTGAAGGGGAAGACGGCAACGGAAGCCATTCACGGTCGTGCTTCTTGAATCCCGTCGATAATTGCTTTTGCATCGCACGATCAAGGCGACTTTGACGCAATTGAACTGCTTTAAACTCTGGGCTCGTACATGATCCTTTATCGTGCTCGTGTCATGCCATCATAGCTACTGATGAACGTTGGCGGTTCTTGGCAGACCTTAGCATATCAAGCTCAGTGCGAGGTTCGGGGTCGCAGCGAAGGAATGAAGTCAATTTCATCCTATCATCGAAGGAGATTTGCCACCTTGATCAGACTCATTCGCAGGCAGCTGCGTTTGCGATCTCTCTGGAGCGCGGCACATACGCTGATGCCTCCCCGCTATACTCCCAATATTGGACCATTATCGAAGCTAAAGGGGCAAGGACAGATGTCCTGTCGTCTTTGTATCCGCGGTGGACCCTGTCTGTTTCAATGTCTCCTGCACCTTCCCTCCAGATCGGTATCGGAGTATCACCGTTATTGGCAAATAGGAGATCCTCTACAACGAATTCGCTTTTTACCGCTCGCAAATGTCTTGTTTTCATTGACGGCTGTCCTGCCAGCGATATGCTCATCGTCAAAGCCCCCAAGGTATTGTGCCCAATAATCTGGCTTTCATTGCGATGTGCTAACTGCAGTGTACAGAGCTCTGCAGTGTCGAGAATCCCTACAGAGATATGGGAAGAGATATTTGGGTACTCTGATCGAAATTCGCGGTTCAATGCCGCCGTGACTTGTTCGCAACTTCGCGCTCCAGCAATGAATTTGCTACGCTCGCAGCCACAGTGGACGTCATTGGAGGCGTTTGATTCAAATGCTTCGTTCTGGGAGTCGGCGAGTTTGCACGGCATGCGCGGCATCATGCGGCGACCCCGTGCGGTCGTCCTGGGAGGGATGAGATGTGGACGTCGAAGAGCTGTTCCAGCTTTTCCACAACCGGACAGAATATTCAACCTGTTGTCAAACTTCCCGAATCTCACGGACCTCTCCATCTGGCGTGTTTCCTTCCCTGTACATCGCTTACCTACCTTCCTGGACCAATTACCGTCCCTTGTCACGTTGTCTGTGTTCTTCCTACGTCGGGACTTGGGTACACAAAAGGTCATCCCGCTCGTAAACTTCCCTTCCTCTCTCCGAACTCTCACGATTCGCGGTTTGGACAAGGCAGGTCTTAACGGATCGGAATGGGAAATCATGTTGTTCCTCATTAATTCCCCTTCCGTGCGCGCCCTCGATTTAGACTGGAGCTCGTGGCGTGGGTTGTTCTTCCGTTGGGAGCAAAAACTCAAGAGCATCGACGATGGCACATTCCTCCTCGACTCCGTCTTTACCAAAAGCAATGACAACATTTTCACCACAGCGGTGTCCCTCCTCTCATTCACTCTTACGTACGCTGATCTGTCTCCCGCGGACACAGTCGACCTTAGCGGCTACGGCCCCTACACGGGGGTTCCTTCAATGTGGGACATTGTTGACTTCTTGACATACAGCGCTCCTGTCCTCGAAAGCGTCAGTTTTCCTTGTGGTGCTCCGCGTATTGGGGACTTCATACCCACCCCCGACTTCAAATCGTTATTGTCCTACCGAGGCCCCCAAGAAGCCCTTCGTCCTCTCAAATCTTCGAACGGCTTGTGGAGATCGCTCGCCATCTGGGACGTGAATTCTTTGAACGGGGTAGACGGCGCAGGTCTCGTGAAGCTCGAGCTTTACTCCGTTTCTTTATCGGAAGTGGGTGCATTGCTGGCTCGTTGCCCGCGACTGGAGCACTTCGAAGGTCATCTCACCAACTCGTTAACTGCCGACCTGGTGAGCAAATTCTACCCTACCATTCGTAACCGAGAAGGCTGATTTCACATAGTCCGACATATTCCTTTCTTTCACGACGGTGCACCTTCCCGCTCACAAGAGGATCACGAAATTGGTCTTCCGTTTGAATATAAACGTTGAACCAGAAGACGCCTATTCATTTTTCTCCGACAGAGAAACGTGGTTACCTCTGAATATCGACTCTTTTGAGATCACGATAGGCCTTCAAACACAAGATTATATTGTCGCGTGGCGTAGACCCTACAACCGATGGGTCAGGTACCGCATCTAGTGCGGTTATCCACCTATTTACAAAGTATACCCATAGGAGCCTAATATTTCGTTGTCATCGATGGTGCTCCTGTTCCAATTATATCATATAATGGCTCCTGAAACGACGGCTGTTGTAGTATATAGCCTCGCGTTCGGACTGCCACTAGCCCCGGCGCCCAATCGTTTTACTCTCGATATCCATCCTTCTCCAATGAATGTTCATGAACCCTTACTGGAAGAGAGTACCGCACGTTTTGTGCTCTTGCCGATTCGTTACCCTGAAGTACGTATTCTGTTATACCTTGACGAATGGGCTGACACTTCACAGATCTGGTCCATGTACAAAAAGGCACAGGCTTCTTACTGGACGTCTGAAGAAATCGACCTTTCGAAGGATTTGAGGGACTGGACCGTCATCCTCACCGACGACGAGCGACATTTCATATGCCAGGTTCTTGCGTTCTTCGCTTCTTCGGACGGCATAGTCAACGAAAACTTGGCTGCAAAGTTCTTCGCGGAGGTCACGATACCAGAAGCTCGTTCATTCTACGGCTTTCAAATCATGATGGAGAATATCCACGCAGAGACCTATTCTTTGCTCATCGACACTTACATTGCTGACTTCGAATCCCGTCGCCGTTTATTCAACGCCGTAGACACCGTCCCCACAATCAAGAAGAAGGCGTCTTGGGCACTCAAGTGGATGTCGGCGGAGCGCCCATTTGCAGAGCGGCTCGTCGCATTCGCGGCTGTGGAAGGCATCTTTTTCTCTGGTTCATTCGCCGCTATATTCTGGTTAAAAAAGAGGGGTCTTCTACCCGGCCTCACTTTCTCAAACGAGTTGATCAGCCGTGACGAAGGGCTTCACACGACTTTTGCCGTCTTGATCTTTTCGTACTTGGTGTCCAAACCTTCGGAATCGACCATTCGTTCGATCATCGAAGACGCTGTAACGATTGAGAAGGAATTCATGACCGGTAAGCTTCGCATGCTCAGCGTCCATGTTCGTTCTAAATATGCTCCAGATGCTTTACCGGTGTCTGTCATTGGAATGAATGCGGCCTCTATGCGCACCTACATAGAATTTGTCGGCGATCACTTGCTTCGTGCGCTCGGCCTCTCCCCCTCTTTTCAGGCGATTAATCCTTTCGATTTCATGGAACTCATATCTCTCGAAGGGAAAACGAACTTTTTTGAAAAGAGGGTTTCTGAATACTCTACTGGTAACGTGAATACGGGTGGCGTGAAATCTGACTTGTATGTGTTCATTGCCTCGTTGTCCTCTCGCCGTCGCTCATTCTTTCAGCTCGATGGTGGAGGAATTTTGAACACGACCGTGCTCCTTTACGAGACCCCTTTGGTGTGCCTTGTCGTTCTCCAGATGTTTATACCCGATTTGCCGATGTGTATAAATTCATAAGACATTCGTTTCTGTTAACTAAGCCCTTGAACACTAGCGCCGAGCAACCTGCTAATACCAATACACCACCCGATAGGAAACCCGTACAGGGGTACTCTCAGCAATCCCTTCCCTATAAACGTGTGCCGCAGTCGCAACAGCGGATGCCATTTTCTCTCGTTTAGATCTGTGTCGTTGGACTTTCATCGGACGTATTTTCTCATCTGGTTTGACCAGGGATTCTAATTATGGTCCCCGTATCGGGATATGGAAATTACAGCGGTGGAATTGTGCCAAACGTTTCAATCGGGATCCCCCTCCTGAGGTACTCTCAGACGCCGTCTGTCTACTGTCGCGAACCTTTGTACCGAAATTGATCGTCGACGACAACGGCGCAAAGCGGGTGAAATTTGGCCTGTTCTGGATTATGGTTTCGGGCACCTTTCACACACCCGTTGGGTTGCTCCTTGAGTCTTAGCCATGATTCTCCAATGTTCGTAATATTGCCTTGTATATATGTCACGGCAAGGTTGAAGACCACTCGAGTTTGCCAATACCTCTGATCTTCACGCGGACGGTTGCTCCTGCCGTGCCGAATATTTGATATCTGAGATCAGTGCTCGCCTGACGCTGTCTATCACTTGAAGCCCTTTCTTTCCAATCCTGTTCAACCTTACCGACTATCTCTTCATGGCCAACTGGTTCTCACTCGCATTGTCGGACATTTGGATTTTGGTTGTTGAAGAATTGGACGTGCCTGACGCTCGTGCATTTCTGCAAGTGTCTCGTTTGGCTAATAGACTCGCTTTGCGTCGAGTGTATCGCAATCTGACGGTATCATGCCAACATGATGTCGCCCTGTTTTGTGAATTCTTCGAAAGAGCATCGTCTCCGACCTTGGTTGGTGGCACGGAAGCTGGCAACTACGTGTCCGCTATTTGTGTTGGGCTCCCCGAAGCACCTCAGACACTTCACGGATCTACCACGGGCGTCGACTTCGATTACGTGCGATTTTTGCGTCTCTTAACAGGTTTCCCGAATGTGGAATCTTTCTGCGCTTATCACATCGTCTTCCCTCTCTCGGCTTTGAGGGATCTGCTGGTTTCCTGGCAGTCCCTTCGGACGTTCGAATTAAGGTGAGCATTCGTTCTGTCGGCTTATACGCCCAAACTGACCTATATAGTTACGTGACGGACCGCGCACTTTCGCCGACATCCCTGCTACAACTATCTCGACGGACCAATAAACCGCCCCGAGTTCAGAATGTCCTTATTGTGGAACCCTCGTGCGCGATTGTCGCCGACACCTGGCTGCCAACTGTCGCCTCACTGCTGCACTCGCTCACAATTCATTGCTTGATTATTGATTGGTCGACACTCGAACGCACCTTGTCTTTCTTACAGCCTCGGGGCCGTCGCATCGTGAACATCGACAATATCGTACTCCTTCCTACCTTGCCTTCATCCGGGCATCGAGTACAACCCGCAATGCGTGTACTTCAGCAGCACCTCCCCAATGACTTGCCCATCCAATCCTTTCTTGGCATTGCACGCCTGGAGAGCGAGGATGGCGCAATCGTCCTCAATTTCGTTGGCACTGTGGACGACTTGGACAGATACGGGTGTTACATGCGCTTTCCCTGCCGCGTCAAGTGTCTGTCAATTGCGTCCGATCGGATGTCAACGAGTTTTGTCAAGATTCGCAGCACTCTTGATCGATTTTGCTTCTCCTATACCGCACTGACGTCGTTGTCAATCGACGATCTTTGCGTGAACGAATTGGATCCCACTTTCGGCGCCGTATTTCCGGCTCTTCGTCAATTGTTCGTATGGACAACTCGACACTTGGATGCAGCTGTAAGTCTTCCATCAACATATCTCAGCGCAGCTCCACCTGACTTATTCTTGAGATTTTTAACTTTTGTCGAAGACGGCACTTCTGGAGTTTGACTCTAATAGAGTCTTTTCATTTCTTTGCTGTTGGGACTTCTGTCTCGGATGATTACTCCGAGGATTACTTCTTCGATCTTTTAATGGAGTGGGCTGTCGATCCCGAACGGCCGTCGTGCACTGAATTCAGGCTGGACGAGACATTCGTTTGGATTGCTTCACTAGAAATGGAGACGGCGGATGGTGTAGTGTGGTCTAGACGACCGGCAAAAAAAATCGTCTCGCTGGATACCAAAGGATCGTGATCCCCGCCTCTGTTGACGATAGGGGAGGCTTGTCTGTTTCTACTCGTGTACTGTCGTTATTCTTCCATGGCAACTCCGGAAGCGTACTCCTTCCCGCACATTACCTGTCAATTTCTGACTTCTGAAATCACATCGGAAGAATACGAAAGCTGGTGCCCCTAGACCACCTAATCTACTAATATGTGGTGCTGTCAGTAAGTATCTTTGTTTCCCAGAATGTCATACCCCATCCCGCAGTTTTCTCGTCATCCGAAAGCTAAATCGTCGTGAGTTTTGAATTGTCGTAGTTCTTTTTTTTACGATGCTGATCAAGGGCCAGCCCAACCGATACCGCGCGGGTACTCATAGACTGCTTGGGACACTCCTGTCTTTTCCCTCTTCTGTCCCTTGCAGATCTCTGCAGCTTCTCCAAAGTCGATGTTGCTTCCAAATTTTTCATTCGCCGTTTCTTGGACACCAAGTTTTGAAACAGCAACTATACGCACCGGTTCCTTACTCCAGAAGAGGCTGAAGTTTTCTGGAAGATAGCACTCGAGACCGACGCCATCATTGCGGGATCTGAAGTTCTCCGAGTCCTCGCCGATGTTTGCCTCGACTCACGCGCTTTGGACGTTGTCTGTCCAGCTGGTAAATGTCCCACGATGGTGTCCTTTTTGCTATGTATTGGGTATGTCTTCACATACGACGACATGCCTCGGGTTGAGAAGTATAACTCAATGAATCACTGCGTCTCAACTATCCATGCTTTCCGGAGGACTGGCCCCGATGGTCGAGAATCAAGGGTGCATTTATTTGTAACGGTCAGAGACGCAATCGAATTTGTGCTTTCATCACCAGGCAGTAAGTGTGACCGTTTGTGCCTTAAGACTCTCCTGATGTGTTCGCTCAGCTTTTTTGATGAACTTCGTACACCCCCTCTTCGTGGTGTCCTGCTACGCATACGACACCTTACATCGCAAATGCGGCGTTCTCTTCACTTCTTACGACAACTATACCCCCGTTCACGCGTTCGCAGACGAATTGCGCTCGGTGTACGCCAATCGGGGTTTAGTGCTATCCACTACCGCTCATGTTTCGAGCACTCTTCGCTCTCACACAGCTTTCACTTCACACCGGTGTATTGGTGACGATGCCTGCCTACTTCTGCCGGGTCCTCTTTACTGGTCTGTAGGCAAACGCGAGCGCAATGCCGCCTGGGACTCGATAGCTGTCAATTCATGGTCCCACGAATTCTCCGACAGTGGTTCTCTGAGGATTCGGTTCGCATCCGGCGGAAATTGCCTGCTCCGGGTTCATCCATCCTACGCAACTTGCATCGGGCCTCAAATGGGACATTTACACCCTGGAGATAAGCAAATTTCCAAGTCATCCCTGCCTTGCACCATGTGTTCCACCGAGGGCGTTCATAAACTGTGAGTTGTTCTTTTCCCAGTTCTTTTATTCATATTCATGCCAATGTGCAGAAACGCACTCCGTGATTTAGTCCAAACGGTGGTCCGCCGGTCGAGGGAAGACCAAATGAAAGGCATCCACGACTCGTGGGGACACTTCCTGAAAACGACCTTTATGGCCGTTCAGCCGACGGGAGGCAGCGTTGCCTCTAAGCTTTTCACTCTATTGCGTGGTATCTCCTGTTATTTTCGGGCCAGTGCGAAGGTACGTGTCTCAGCAGCGTAAGTTGATAACCTGTACTCAACATCCCCAGGTCAAAATCATCTTCGATTCGACAAATGGTGAACTTCCCATCCGAGTAGTTCTTGCCTTCGATAACGAGGTCAACATATGGTCCGTGCGTTCTGCGATTGTTGCTCAAGATGACCTGCGCAGTCTGGTCGACGAAAGAGCCGGTATTGATATAGCCTGCGTGAACGACGTAGCCGAGGTGGACGATTTGGATGTCATCCGTTCCAAGTCTATTGCGATTTACTCGTTCTTGTAAGGGGTGATCACTTCTCTTTCTACGTTCGTTCACCGCTTTTTAGTACCGATGATTCCACACACGAGTCTGTCGATATCGCGGTGTCTCTGCAAGCCGCTATTCGTAAGGGCTGTCGAATGCGGTCTCCTCGTTCCGGGTTCTCGAGGCGAAAATGTGAGAGAGCTCTCGCTGATGTCCTCTCTTCTATTGTCCTGGTGTTTTCTGGTGTTCCTGAAGTGAGTGCGTCTGGTCAACTTTACTGTCGCCGTGACTCACTATTATAAAGTTGGAATTTATTGCGCTGCAAGAAGGTCGTGCTGGGGATTATATCACTGTTATCGTACATTTTCCTGAGTCTTGGCCAAGGAGCGAAGGATCACTGTTCCGCTTCTATTCCAACCCCCACGTGATAACATTACTGGAGAAAGTCGGTGTTCGATTGCTATTTATGTGTAACGGCGTTCCCTGGTTGTAATTATTCGTAGTGTTTGCGAAGTGTGCTCAATAGTGATACCAAACTGGCCCTGTGTTACATATTCCATAGTAACTATTCGTGATATATCTCAATATTTCGTAATTTCAATCTATGTGCCCGTGCAAGCAAAAGGCCTATACCTCGCCGAGACAGACTCGCTAACAAATGAGCAAGCGCCTAAACGTTTGGCGCTTAAAGCTATGTGTTGAATGGTGAATCTTTGTCACGTGATCCTTACTTTGTTGAAGACGTACAACCACCACCACCACCGTCTGAAGCATTTGCAGGTTGCTGCGTTTGCTTCAAAAATACTCACAATCGTAGGGGACCGTTCCGAATCTCATAACACTTCCACTTCAATCTCCTCTTCCGGGACGTCGAATCCATCTCATTGTCTTCTCCAAATTCTGATCACTCGTCCTCATCTGTGACAGCCTTTTTGCTCTTGGTTTCTTGACTTTGTCCACCTGGAGGTGGCCAATCCTGAGATGGTCGTTGTACGGCGACTACTATGCTCTTTGCGCTCGTCTCGTCCAGACTGTTAAGCCTACATGGGATGCGGAGTGGAGAAAGGCTCACGTCATTGTCTACGACATCACTGTGAAAGACGCTCTCAACATCGACGCATCGTCGCTTTTGCGAGTGCAACTGGCAAGGAAATGCACTGGTATTGCAGCACAGACCCTGTCAGGTGTAGGATTGTAGAGATCGAGGATATCTTAAAGTTGGAGGGTCGGTCGAGTAAGGAATGTAACAATCTCCTGGTCAAGATACCGCTTGCGATCGGTACGACTGCTACGATCATCCAAATCAAACGCAGGCTGCTGCGTTTGTTTTAAACTGCTGCGGGTGTAGTTTGCGTTGTCTCCTACATGCCTGCAGTGGGAATACACCATAATTCGCCAACACGAAACATAACTTGCTTCCGGTAGAGAGTGGACCATGGTTTCCTTGGGGAAGTCCCATTGTATTAAAGGTCTTTCGGAAGTTTTGGTTCAAGTCGAACAACTAAAACTCCCTACTCGCTGCTCTGGGCTGAAATGCTGCAGTTCAACGCAACTACTAACTAGCAGGATCCGCCGTGGCGGATTTCTTCGCGTAACACCGTTGGCATGTCCAACTAAGACCTCCTATTTTGCTACGAGCAGTTATTTAATGACTGCTCGGGTTTGACACGAGGCCAAGAAACCGGATGTGCGATAACACCACCTTGTACGCCCAATGCCTCGTATGAAGCCATATGGAAGTTGGCAGCGAATTGAGCCTAGGTGGATGCAACTCTGACGACGACGGGAGTGCAATGACATTGGGGACGGCAGGGATTAGCTGTCCGATGCCATCTTTCGTCGCAGATCGTCGTGCGGTGTGTACTATACCATCGGGATCAACACCACGCCCAGGTGTTGTCCACGTGCAAGAAATGATACAACAAGATACTACTACTTCTCAATAAGAATTGCCTCGGACACCAAAGCTGCAATTTGTTTCACTAAAGGTACGATTTTTTGTGCTACTGTAAAGTTGCCAACGAGTTCTAATTCAAATATTTCCCGATGCTTTTTCTGGCAATCGGCACAAGAATCTCTCGGCCAACTCACGCATATCTGTTTGAGCTTCAAATGGACCAATCGTTCTAGGTGCGTTGTTAGCAGGATGACTACTAGGCGAATCGTACAACTCACCTATCAGATGACAGTGGTCAACAAGAATTGGTTCGTACCACTCCTGATTTTGCGAGTGGCACTGTCGACGCCACTGCATCTCCCGCTGCCCGACGTTGATCGTTCGTCCAACCTTGAAAAAACCAGTGTTCGGGAAAGCGGACGGTTTCACGATCTGGAAGCAGTAGATGCACCCGGGCCCCTCCAGTGTTGGCATCGACAGATTCTTGAGAGATATGCCGATGATATTCTCGAGCGCCAGAATCGTGGCGGGGCTTACCCATCTCCACGGACGAAGATCTGATTTTCGCGGTGGGCGTGGTATAGGGGGAATGGCGGAGCTGCGGCAACGGTGTATATCGAGAGGTTCCCAAGTAAACAACGGTCGGCAGCGGCAGTGGTCTAACTCTGGCGTTGGCGGTCGTGGGATCCCCTGAGGATACTGCAGCACGGTTAGAGGGTCGGGACCGGCGTTGGCGTGGATCGTCGACGTCGAAGACGGGCTGTCGGTGTTGGAATCATTCGTAAACCGTAAACCGTAATCGTTTGTCGGGTTCGAGGGGTACGCGTACGAATTCTTGGTGGTTGGATACGCACTCAGGATGGATTGATAAAAGAAAATCGGTGGATACGCATTCGGCGTCGATGAATACAAAAAATTCGAGAGATATGGATTCTGGATCGACGTATCGTCGTAGGCGGTCGAGGAATACAACATGTGGTTCATCTTTGCAGGAAATCGATATCGAAGTCGTTCTGAGGTTCAAAAAACCTATCAAAAGGGGCAAAATCATCAATCAGTAACGAAATCCCCTCCAGGAACGGTTCGGTCACGCACCTAAGTCCTTTTATTACAACCCTCAATCGCCGGTTCGACTTACTGGAAGCTGCCGAGGTCGAACGTCTTGCGAAACGTCGATCTAATCAGGCAAAAATCAAGCAATAGGCCAAAAAATCGACTTAGTGACCAAAACTCCCCCAAAAACAGTTCAGTCACGCACCTGGTACCCTCTAGAAGCTTCCTTCAGTGTCCTGCAGTCTTGCTTAACTCTTCTCAGGTCTTGGAGGTGGTCCTGGTTGACTCTACAGGGAGAAAGTTGTCATTCAGGGCCAAAAACCTTCAGAGATGGACCAGCAACTCACCTGTGACCTTTTCCTTCCCTATTCCTTGATTCCCTGGGTCTATTCAATACTCTCTTGGGCCTGTAAAGCTTCTGGGGATGCTTCAGAGGGGAGTTTTGAGGGGGGGAAAGTTGCCTGGGAAGGTTTGATGGGGGTTGGAGTCAAAGGGTTGAGTGGCTGCGCGAGAAGCGCGCGTCCGGTGACGACGGCGGCGATTACGTCGTCATGGCCCGCCACGACGCCGAGGACTCTTTGCAGGGCGTTCCCCGCCATTATTTACTCTTGATAGGTCGTTCTTAATCGAATTTATTTTGTATTTTACCGATACAACGAAGAACTACTATACTGATACAATATGCGTGATTTGCCAGGCCGTCCCAAAGCGGCCTGGGAGTTGAGTCAAAAAACTCACTGTTTGCGCCGTCTCGGGTTTGTCTCGAATCTGGGACTTTCGGTTAAGAACATTCGCCCTGAACAAACTTAGTACCCCCTGGGACCCACAACTTTGCCGGGGAATCCGGTCCGGCGGCAGGGACGTACTTTTGCCCCCGGTGCGTAGCCGTCGGGATGTGAAGGCGGACAGTAGCGGGCCGTGCCGCTTGCCGGCGCCTTGCGTTATCACTAGAATAACTAACCTTTCTGAGTGATTTTCGTCCATCAATAAGTATTATTGGTAGTTACTAGGTGTCACATACTCTGAAAAAATAGATTTAGATGTCTGAGTGCCAGTCATGGTTGTAAGCAGAGTTGGGGAGTTGGATAATCTGGCTTCTCATGCATGCAAAACTGGGGTGGAGCTAGCGTAGCCAATGGCTCCGCTCGAGTCGCGGTTCTAGCGCTCGGGAGCGGAGCAAAGTAGAGCGGCTCGGGAAATCCCGCTCTGCCGAGCTGGTTGAGCAGCTCCGCTCGGAGCTGACTCGGAGCCGGTAGAGTCTGCTCGAGCCACTTAAAAATTCCCAAAAATTCAAGCCTGTAGATGTTAGTTTTTATAGACTTATGAGCACTAATTCTGTTTGTATAACATATTTGGGATGTAGATTTCAGTGCTATGGCATGAGTAGAATACATTTGAGCTTTTTAGTGCAAACTTGGGTGTGACAGAGCCATGAGAAAGCTGTGCAAGGGCCTCGCACAACTTTCCCACAGGCCAAACATAGCCAAAATGTATCTCATTATGCCTGTATACACTTACTTGCCATGTCCTTGTACTAGCATGGTAGTTAGAGTATAGAATGCTCGAAAAAAAAAATTGAGAGAAAAATACCGCTCGAGCGGTGACTTAGCCGCTCTGAGCGGCTCTGGAGCAGAGCCGTATAACCTCAGCCGCTCCCGGGAGCGGCATTGACCGCTCCGTTCCGCTCCGGAGCCAGAGCGGAGTGGAACGAGCTGTTGGCAATGCTAGGTGGAGCAAACAGTGATCAATTATCAGTAGCTGCACAACAGTAGTGTTGCCCATGGCTGGCTTGGCTTATTTTTTACAGCCTTCCCTTACATGCAGAACTGGGAGTTTGGTGGATTGGAAGGTGTGTATAGGTTCTTTAACCATTAATAGACCATCCCATATAATACTGACCTATTTCGATCAATTCGAATGTCACAGGTCACAAGCCTCAAAATTTTCGAAAAAAAAATTGAAAGGTCACAAGGTCACAGGGGGTCCATTCGAATTGCCCCACCCTGTGACACCTTCGAGGTTGCCAAATTTGGCTTCTTGGACCCAATATTTGAATTTTTTTCGCCGCGTCACAGGTCATGGTGCATTCATATGAATTCCCAATTTCGTATGAACTGGTCACTGGTCACAGGCCATTCAAATTGATCGAAATAGGTCAGTACTTAGTCTCTCCCGCAATCATGGGAGGCCGTTGAAAGTCAAGCCGAGCTATGGGTAACACTACACAACAGTCCATGTACCCGAATTATGATAAACGCTGTCTTACAACACTCCTTCATTATATTGACGCCACCAGACCACAAGGTCCTTGTGAGATTATGATTTGGGTTCAGCTACAAGCTGCCAGCTACCTTGGAGGGTGATTGGCTGGTCCATCGAGTGGGTGCAGTTCCAAGGGTAATGTCAGGCTTTCTCTGTACTGTATCAGACACATAAAATTTTGTTGAGTATAATCAAGGCTGATACAGGCTACTACTAGTGGGCTTTTACTGTGAGGTCACGTTGAAACTCGAGAATTTGCCAGCAGTTGCAGCTTCGAAGGCTCAAGTTTTAAGGGGGGAATGAGAGACCTGCTCGAGATCCCAAGATCTCAAGCTTGGGAACATAAGTAGACTCATATAAAACAAAAGGGCACTCACTATGCCCTGCTCTTGAATGTGTGCTGTCAACTGTAACAACCGCCTGAAATAGTAAGACAAAAAAGTAAGAGCTGAGGAGGCTCGGGCACGTCAGCTGAACAGCGCCTATGGTCTCAAGACAGTTAGCGCCCTTTCCAGTAACCTTTCAGAAAACATATCCTACTCATAGCATAGTCTTTCAAGGTGTGTTCCCTTAGATTTTGATACAACGAGCCCCAGATTATCTTTATGCAGTACCAGTAAGTATCTGGTTATGCTGATCTGCCTATTCAAAAAGTAAGATCTAAGATCTTGTGCAGCTTCAGAACCACTGGGATTTCATTTGATGTTCAATACCTCTCAACCAGGAGGTTGATCCATTCCAAGCATCATGGTTCAGGACTTCACTTGAATATTGACACAGAATCTTTGTTGCTGACAATAACCATGTGAATGACGATGAAGAGACAACCAGTAACAATTTCAAGTGGATCTCCTGTTTTGGTAAGTATGTAGGGTTAGGGTGTGCAAAAATGGTCTGCTCAAGGCGAAGGCGGGTTCCAAGGGTAAGGAGACGTTGCGAAGGCCTCGGCGCCGGAAACTTGCACAGTCACTTACACCCTCGCTGCCACCTCATCACTCTGCTCTTCCTATCTCTATCATGTTTCCTCTTTCTCCCTTCTCCATGGCCTACCTACGGTAAGCCGAGCTGCAGCTACGCGCTATGCCACCATGCTAATTGAGCTGACGTCCTCACATCCAGTCTCTTGTTTCCACTACACAAGGCGGTTGTCTCAGGTTGAACCTCCCGGCTTGGGTGCTACATTTGTAGTTGAGGCTCTTGTCAGGACGACAGGTTCTCTCTGTCTCTCACTGTCACCTCCAGAACCTGCGAGGTTCGTCTTTCTACAAACTCTTCTAAAATTCCCATGCTAACTACCATCCAGTCTTATTCAATTTCTATTCTATCCAACCCTCTATCTACTGTCCTCGTTTTCGAGGTCTGTCTATCCCAACCACTTCTACCAGTTCACTACAGCGTGTTAACACACTTCTCTCAGCTTAAACGAGTTATCTCGTTTCTTTGCGCAGCCCACCCACCACTCCCTCTATGCTAGTTCTCATTTTCTTTCATGTTTCGAATCCAACTTTGACCTATGTCGATGATATTATATACACGCCCTATGTAACTGTTACTCTTATCCTCGATTTTGGACTGTCGCCGAATACTCTACTGTACTTGTATCTCGCGGATCTCTCTGAGCCACTGCAAATTTCAAGTGGATCTCCTGTTTTGGTAAGTATGTAGGGTTAGGGTGTGCAAAAATGGTCTGCATTCACACCAATGCAGACAATTTTTGCACACCCTAACCCTAGTCTCCTTTGTGTTCCCCTACATCAACCTGATATCCACCTCACCTTATCTTGTGTTTTTACTCAAGTCCATCCTACAGATGATGGGTGGGAGGCAGAGAGGATGACCAAACCCTTCTGAGGTTGTTGACAATGAGGAAGGTGTGGTGTTGATGGGACACAGGAAGATTGATCAAAGTCAGTGGTAGTGACAATGACAATGACGAGCAGGTGTTGGTTGATGGCAAAGAGTCAATATGACGTGATTGTGCTTGAAAATAAGCAGGTGCCGGTGTGGGAACGAGTCACGTGACATCTTTGAGTGCGCGCGCGGAAATGTCAATGTCCGCGTGCACAATCTCAGTGTGCGCGGGGAACCCAAATACGGCGGGCGGGTCTCAAAAAGGTGCGCGGGTACGGTTTTATTTTTTTCCAATTTTAACACTCATAGTCCGATGGATATGCGCGCAGTCGTACTTAATAGATTGGGAAGATCTCATATATACCCCTGTACAACTCCACTATAATCGTCACCACGATGCCAGAAGACTCCAGAATGCCACTCAAGAAACGAAGACTCCAGAATGCTTGCGATGAATGTAGGAGGAGGAAAGGTGCGAGTTCTGCAAGATAGATTGGCCTTTGCTCATCGGATACTAACTTGTTCCATGGTTTGATTCAGTGAAATGTAGGTGGAATTGACCTTCGTCGAGAAGTCGGAGGCCGGAAACTTAAACTTGGGACTTGTTTTTAAAGGTGACAGCGCGGAAATGTCAGGAACTCCCTGCACTACCTGTTTGGCATTTGGAACAGAGTGCACGCACGTACGTGCCCTCGCGCAGAAGGTAACCTGAATCTTTATCTACTGCGTCAGTTATACTCATGATGTACACACAGAAGCGCGGTCCTCCTAAAGGGTAAGATGGGCGTGTTTTCAGTCCTGTTCACACTTCTAAACGGAACCTTTCGACCCTTGCAGGACACCCCGGGGGACCAAAAATGTGCAATATCTTGTCAGGTATATCCTATCAACCTCAGCGAGGCCATATGTGGTACCAGAAAACCCGGAAGATACGCGTCTAATTCTCACGGAGCTAGCCAACCGCATTGTGTATCTGGAAGAACAGTTGGAGGCTCTCCAGAAGCGGGAGCGCAATCAGCAAAACTTCGAAGCGGACTCCCCCGAATCGTCGACTATGAGCACGTCTCCAACGCTGCCGACGAATTACTACTACGCACCAGCTTACACGCCTGCGTATGTGGAGAACGGCGATGTGCGGAACCCTGGAAGTGCCAAGGAGGAGGATGCCGATCCGTCCACGGCAGATCTGGTGAATGCGGTTGTGAATCAATTGGCGGTCAGCACAGGGTCCGTGCTTTCCCACTCGCAAACAGGGGACCTTGAACAGCATTTGAGTGAAACCGAGGGCAGTGGAGTCGCTCGGGGCGAACATAGTACCTCTGGGCCGGGAACTAGCAACGCGTGGCTGTATGGGAAAGGACAAGAGTCCGCAAAGACCCCGACTCGTGGAAAGAGGAAGGAGTTCTGGAGTGTTCTTCCGGTGGGTCCGCAGTTTCCTTTCTTATCAGCTCCAGTTACCGACATTTTCGCTTTTCTTCTCAGTGGCAGGTAATGACGGAGACTCGAGATTCCTCCGAGTCGCTGACGTACCACCGATACACATTCCCTCCTCCCGATCTCCTTCCGAGCTTGATATCCCTTTTTTTCACGAATGCACATCCAATTTTTCCTGTCCTTCATAAGGCCATATTCGAACAGGGTGTTAAGGAGGGCTTACACCACAAAGACACGTACTTTGCAAGTGTCTTGTTAGTGGTGTGTGCCATAGGGTCGAGGTATTGTTCGGACCCCCGAGTTCTCGAGGACGCCGATGAAATCGAAGGATACCGGGACTCTGACAGCCGAAATAATGGTCATCGCAAGTCAAAAATTAGCTCAGGATGGAAGTGGTTTAGGCAGATCAAGTTAACCAGGGCTGAACTCGGGGCCAGGGCGTCTTTGTACGAGTTGCAGATGTATTGCGTGAGTCCCTCTACTACTCTTCGCTCGTCCCGCCTGAATCTGCTGCTCAAAACGACCAGCTCGCCATCTATTTCTTGCAAGGGACATCTAGCGCTGGAGCGTGCTCGGATATACTTGGAATCGGCGTTCGGCTGGCCCAGAATCTGGGAATCCACCGGAAGCGCCCCGCCAACCCACGTCCCCCAGTTCCATCACTATCCTTAGCTGCGAATGTGAGCCCCTCCGCGGAGTCAGAACTCTGGAGTCGAGCATTCTGGGGGTTAGTCAGTATCGATGTAGTGATGTGCCTATTCATAGGCAGGCCGAGGGCAATACATACGGATGAGTAAGTTGGATGAGTCTTTTCGTCCTGCTTCTCCTGTCTCTGACGTTAGATATTCTTACATATATCACAGCTTTGACCTTCCACTCCCGCTTGCGTGCGACGACGAATATTGGGAGTGGGAAGGACAAGGAGATGGGAGTCCTGACCAAGAGTTCAAGCAACCTGAGGACAAACCTAGTAAAATGATCTACTGGGTGACGTTCTTGAAGTTATTGGATATCATGGGGTTCGCACACAAGAATCTCTATGCCGTTCGACGAAACGATATGTGGGCCAGGAACGGAGCGACAGAGGTAGAATGGAATGAGAAAATTGTGGCTGAGCTCGACAGTGCGCTTAATGCATGGATTGACATTGTTCCGGCGCATCGTAAGTTCTCTCCCTGTCGTGGGGCGTCTTGTTCTTATGATCTTGTCTGACTACGTTGTTGACAGTAAAATGGAATCCAAATACTACTGACGACCTTGGACACAACCTGAGCGAGTCGAACCCGTTCTTCCACCAATCGACGGTCCTCTACGTGACGTACTACTGGGCTCAGATGATCGTACATAAGCCTTTTCTTTCCACTATCTCGAGCCCTGTATCTACTGCCGCCGGAGCTCGGGTACCTGGGTGGAGATTCCCCTCGATGGCTATCTGTACGAATGCAGCGAAGTCGGTCGTCAGCCTCGTTGAGATAGCTCAGAGGAGAGAATGTTTGAAACAAGGGGATGAGTGCAGGCCTCCATTGTCAACAACGATAGTGGGTTTGTTTGCGTTATCAATTATTCGTTCTATTGACGGCGCATCTCCTTTATACTTGCATGATGTAGACTGCTGTCATATCATCCGCGGTACGCCTCAGCTACCTCTTCCCTCTGTGCCATTCGAATTGACCCGTCAGCAGATAATTCTTTTCGTCAACGTATGGCGAAGCAAGGGGTCAAGGAACCAGTCTACTTCGACTTCGTTCCAGCACTTGGGTGATGTGTTTAGGTGCTTTGAGATCTTGAAGAGATGGGAGCACACGTATGTCTTGTTGGGGGTCTTTTCTCTGCTGAACATCACTCAAACGTGCACTCCTATCTTTTTCTCCAGTTCCCAATCCGCTGGCCGACTCTGCGACATCCTAAACGGTTTGCTTCCCGCGTACGGCCTTCCCTCTTCGTCGTCGATGGGACCCCACTTGGCTCGGGGAACTCGCCGAGGTCGGGGCGAGGATGATGAAGGAGAGGAAACATCCGACGCCCATTATGACTCTGGCGGGGAAGCACAAGATCCGAACTTGACCAGGATGATGGCAGCCCACCCACGTCCAATAACCGGATCAAGGCGCGTCACCAACTCGAACTTTGCGGCACCAGAATCGTCTCTGGCAGGGTTCCAAGGAGGGCAAAGTAATAGCAGCATCCCCGACTCTGCCTCACTTCATCAGATGGACGACTCCGGAGCCCAGCCCTATTCATTCGATCAATCTCAATCCCAACCTCCTCACGTATCTCGGAACCCCCATCACGATCGTTTCATCCTGCTTCTCGGCAGTGACGAACTGGGTGGTCTGGTGCGCCCGAAAATCGACCGAAACTTCGTCCATGACTATGGCCTTGGCAATGGTCCATCGGGGACATCCAGGTCTACGCGTAGCAGCGTGAACTCCAACTCATACCAGAATGAAACCTCATTTTGGCACGGTGGCGGGGGGCATACGGCGAACGCGCTTGGATCGAGTTCAATGGCCAGTGTACAAGACTTGGATTATCCAAATGCATACGCGCAGGAACTTCTCTCTGGCGCCTTCGGTAATATAGGTACGTTACTCGAGGGCCTCCTCTCATCTCTGAGCAGCATCTGAATGGTGATCAAGGTCCAGAAGTATTCGATTTATATGGAACGCAAGCTCAAGCTCAAGTCCAAGACGAGGGTTTCTCCACTAACGAGCTCAACAAAGGGTGCGTTTCATTCACTTTCGCTGAGCGATGATGGTGTTTACTTAACTCTACGCCTACATGGTAGACCTTCGAGTGGATGGAACTTGCCGACGATAGACTTGGATGAGGTGTTACGGTCGCAGAGTTTTGGGTCATTTTTATCGCAGCTCCAAGGTCCATCATGATTCGGTTCTGAATGGAAGTGAAAGACGGTACGAGTGAAAATTAACCGCTGAGTGATTAGAGTATGGAACCCGACTGGGACTGATTACTGCATGGCCAGCAATCAGTCCGCGTCGGATTCTCGTGTTTCTATTTGAGGTGCACTGATGCTTGTGCGCTCGCATGTTTACTTACCATTTGCTGAAAGAACGATAGCTGCTCCAAGCTATTCTAAGCGACAACGAAATTAGGTCGAATACGCTAAGTACAGTCCGCGGACTTGGGTGCACGGGCCGGTGACCGGTCTCCGGGCGTGATTCGGAAAAAACACAATCACGATCAGCGCGTTCCGCCGCTCTAGTTACGCGTCCTCAGCCGTACCAGGCTGTCCTGTTGGCTGCCTGATGAATATGCGCGCAGTCAGGTTCATTGATTTGGGCACCATTATTCTTGTACTACATACTCCAACATAACTATCGCCACCATGCTAGAAGACGACAGAATGCCACTCAAGAAACGAAGACTCCAGAATGCTTGCGATGAATGTAGGAGGAGGAAAGGTACGAGCTCTGCAAGGTAAATTGGCCTTCGCTTATCGGATACTAACTTGCTCCGTGTTTTCATTCAGTGAGAAATGTAGGTAAAATTGACCTTCATCGAGAAATTGTGGTCGGATAACTCAAAATTGGAAACTTGTTCGCTGAAGGTGATAGTGCAGAAATGCCAGGAACTGCCTGCACTACCTGTCTGGCGTTTGGAACAGAGTGTACACATGTACGGGCCATGTCGCAGAAGGTGGGGTCTATGTTCATCTACAGCGTCAGCTGTACTCATGAATACATATAGAAACGCGGTCCCCCAAAAGGGTGAGATGGACTCGTTTTCAGTTCCATTCGCACTCTGAATAAGATTTTTCGGCTCTTGCAGAACACCTCGAGGGACCAAAAACATGCAATGCCTTGTCAAGGCCATCTTATCAACCTCAAGACCATATGTGGTACCAGAAAACCCAGAAGACACGCGTCTAATTCTCACAGAGCTAGCCTACCGTGTCGTTTATCTGGAAGAACGATTAGAGGCTCTCCAGAAACAGGGGCGCAACGACCAAACATCTGCGAACTCCCCCGACTCGTCAACTACGAACGGGTCACCCCAACCGCCGACGAATTCCTACACACCAGCTTACACACCTACTCATGTGGAGAACGGGCAAGTACGGACCCATGATCGCGCCAAGGAGGATGATGTCAATCCATCTACGGCGGATTTGGTAAAGGCAGTAGTAAATCAATTGGCAATCAGTGCAGGGCCAATATCTTCCCACTCGCAAACGGAGGATCTTGGACAGCATTCGACAGACTCTGGGGATAACATACTTTCTTGGAGTGGGGCCAGTACCGCTGGAGTGGAAACCAGCAACGTGTGGCTGTATGGGAAAGGTCAAGAGTCTGCAAAGACGCTGGCTCGCGGAAAGAGGAAGGAGTTTTGGAGTGTTCTTTCGGTAGGCCCGTAGTTTTTGTTGTCAGGCTTAGTCCTGACGGGTTTGCTTTTCAGTGGCAAGTAACGGCGGGGACTCAAGATCCCTCCAACTCGCTGACGTACTACCATTACACGTTCCCTCCTCCTGATCTCCTCCCGACGTTGATATCACTCTTTTTCGCAAATGCTCATCCCATATACCCTGTCCTTCATAAGAGTATATTCGAACAGAGCGTGAGGGATGGCCTGCACTACAGAGACACGTATTTTGCGAGCGTCTTGTTAGTGGTGTGTGCTATCGGGTCGAGATTTTCATTGGACCCCCGAGTCTTCGAAAAGGACGATGGAATAGAAGGAAACTGGGACTCTGGCAACGGATATGATGGTGTTCCCAAGTCAAGAATTAGTGCGGGCTGGAAATGGTTCAGGCAGATCAACTTGACAAGGACGGAGCTCGGGACCAAATCGTCTTTGCATGAATTGCAGATGTATTGTGTATGTCCCTCTTCTACTTCTCGCTCGCCCCTCATTCTCGTCAACCTATTGATCGCAATGACCAGCTCGCCATCTTCTTTCTACAGGGCACGTCCAGCGCTGGGGCGTGCTGGGACATAGTTGGAATTGGGATTAGGATGGCCCAGAATCTGGGGATTCACAGGAAGTCCCCCGCCGGCCTACGCCCTCCAGTTTCGACACCATCCTTGGGTTCGAATGTGAGCTCCTCCGCAGAGTCGCCGCTCTGGAGTCGAGCATTCTGGGCGTTAGTGAGTATCGATGTGGTGATGGGTGTATTCTTAGGCAGGCCGAGGGCAATGCATAGGGACGAGTGAGTTCAATGTGTCTTCCTATCCCTCTCTATCTCTAAACTAATATTCCCCCTCGATTCATAGCTTTGACCTTCCGCTTCCACTTGCATGCGACGATGAATATTGGGCGTGGGAAAGACAAACCGAGACAGACGATCGAACTCCCGACCAAGATTTCATGCAACCTGAGGATAAACCCAGTAGAATGAGCTACTGGGTGACGCTCTTGAAATTACTGGATATCATGGGATTCGCACACAAGACTCTCTATGCTGTTCGACAAAGCGACATGTGGACTGGGAATGGGACGACAGAGATGGAATGGAACGAGAAGATTGTGGCTGAACTCGACAGTGAGCTGAATGCATGGGTTGATACTATACCGACGCATCGTAAGTTCTCACCCTATCATTGTGTGGCGTCTTTTCTCCTCAACTCAGTGTAAACAGTGAAATGGAATCCAAATCGTACACATGAACCGAACCCATTCTTTCACCAATCAACAGTCCTCTACGTGACCTACTACTGGGTTCAGATTATCATCCATAAGCCATTTCTTTCTACCACCCCCAGACCCGTGTCTCCTCCCACTACCACCCTCGCGGAAGATCAGGTGTCTGAATGGAGATTTCCCTCGATGTCCATCTGTACAAATGCATCGAGGTCAGTTATCAGTCTTGTTGAGATAGCTCAGAGGAGAGAATGTGAGAAACCCGGAGACAAGTGTCGGCCCCCGTTGTCGACTACGATCGTGGGTTTATCTACGTTGCCGATATTTCGTTCTGACTGACGATTCATCTCTCTTGAACTCACATGTAGAGCGCTGTCATCTCATCGGCCGTGCGTCTCGCCTTTCTCGTTTCTTCTATTTGTGTTCAAGAATCTCATCGACCTGTTGGTAGATCATCCTATTCGTCAACGTATGGCGAGGCAGGGGGTCAAAGAACCGGTCGACTTCAAATTCATTCCAGTACCTAGGCGATGTGTATAGGTGCTTTGAGATCTTGAAGAGGTGGGAGCATGCGTACGTCTTGGCATGGCTTTTCGCTTCCGTAATTTACTTAAACATCTATGTATTCTGGTTTTCCCTAGGTCACAAGTCGCCGGTCGACTCTGCGACATCCTGAACGGACTGCTTCCCACGTACGGCCTTCCCTCTTCGTTGTCGATGGGATCCCACTTGGCTCGGGGGACTCGCCGGGGTCGAGGCGAGGATGATGAAGAACAGGAAACATCCGACGCCCAATATGACTCTGTCGGGGAAGCACAAAACCCGAACTTGGCCAGGATAATGGCGGCCCACCCGCGCCCGATTACCGGATCGAGGCGCGTCACCAACTCGAATTTTGCGGCACCAGACTGCTCTCTGGCAGGGTTTCAAGGAGGGCAAAGTAGTCGCAGCGTCCCTGACGCTGCCTTATTTCACCAGATGCACGACTCCGAAGCCCAACCCCACCCACTTCACCAACCTCAATTCCAACATCCTCACGTATCCCGGGACCCCTATCACGATCAATTCACGCTGCTTCTCGGCAGTGATGAATTGGGTGGTCTGGTGCGCCCGAGGGTCGAGCGAAGCTTTGTCCATGACTATGGTCTTGGCAACAGTACGTCGGAGACGCCCAGGCCTGCACATAGCAGCATGGATCCCAATCCGTATCAAAATGAAACTTCATTTTGGCACGGTGGCGGGGGGCATGCGGCGAACGTGTTCGGTCCGAGTTCAAGGACTACCAGTATACAAGACTTGAATCATCCAAATGCATACGCGCAGGAACTTCTCGCTGGTGCTTTCGGGAATATTGGTACGTCGCTCGAGACTCCCCATATCTGAGCGGCATCTAGATTGTGGTTAAGGTCCAGAAGTATTCGACTCCTCGTATGGAGCGCAAACTCAAGTCCTAGAAGGGAGTTTCTCCACGAACGAATTCGGCCCGGGGTGCGTTCTAATGGCTTTTGCTGAATGATGACTGTGTTTGCTTATCTGTGTACCTACATGGCAGACCTTCGAGTAGATGGAACTTGCCGACAATCGACTTGGATGAGGTGTTACGATCACAGAGTTTTGGCTCGTTTTTATCGCAACTCCAAGGTCCATCGTAATTCGGCTCTGACTGCAAGTACAGAACGGCATGAGGGAAAGTTGACTGAACCTGGAATCTGACTGGTTGATACTCCTGGCTCAGAAACCGGAAGAATCAAATACGGCTCCTGTGTATATTGATGGACGGTGATTGTTCAATGGTGGAAAGTTGTGTACAATATGTATCATAAATAAACATTCAGGCGCGAATATCGTACCTATGATCTTTAGTGACTCACACCTTGAATACGAGAATCTGCGGACTGGTTGCTTGAAGTTGCCACAGGTAGCATTGGCAATTTCCTACTGTGCTGCACGGGCCGGTACGTAACCGGCCCGGGAATCCCAAGCTAGGACTTGTTTCATTGTTTCAATGCTCATTGCTGGCGTCAACGGGCCCTGCCAAGGCCTGGCGACGGTGGGCGATTACTCCGCAACCGTCATCGCCATGCAAGAAGATGGAATACCAGTCAAGAAACGGAGGCTACAGAATGCCTGTGATGAGTGTAAGAGGCGAAAAGGTGCGTGTTCTGCAGGATGATTTAATGTTTGTTCGTCTGATGTTGATAGAGTTTGGCATGATGCCATCCAGTCAAATGTAGGTGGAATCAATCACTCTCGAAGACTTAAAGCTCATGAACTCTGAAGGTGATAGTGCGGAAATGCCAGGAACTGCTTGTTCCACTTGTTTGGCGTTCGGGATAGAGTGCATGCATGTACGCGCCTTGTCGCAGAAGGTACACCCAATTTGAGTCTACCATCATGCCAATCACACTCATAAGCTATGTACAGAAGCGCGGACCACCCAAAGGGTAAGATTTACTCGCCTACGTTTCCATTCACAGTCTGAACGGGAGTTTTGAACTCTAACAGAACCCCCCGAGGAACAAAAAGTGTTCAGTGTATTGTCAGGACAATTCTATCCACGTCAAAACCGTATGTTGTACCAGAAAACATGGAAGAGACGCTTCTCATCCTCAAAGAGCTGGCCAACCGTGTCAACTATCTGGAGGAACAATCAGAGGCTCATAAACGAAGGGTACGAGGCTGGCGAAACCCAGCGACGGACTCCGAGTCCTCAACAGCAAGTGGACCACCTCGACCGTCGATCAATACCTATTTCTCACCAGCTTACACGCCTACTCATGTGGAGAGCGGGATTGGGCGCGAAGAAAAGGATAATGACTCATCCACCGCGGATTTGGTGAAAGCAGTTGTGAATCAATTGGCGATCAGCACCGGGCCAGGACCTTCCCATCCGCAAACGGAGTCTCTCGAACAGCACTCGAGAGACTCTGAGAGTAGCACAGCCGCTTGGATTGGAGTCAGTACCTCTGAGCCGGGAACCAGCAATGCGTGGCCGTATAGGAAAGGACAAGAGTCCGCAAAGACGCCGGCTCGCGGAAAGAGGAAGGAGTTTTGGAGTGTCCTTTCGGTGAGCCCGCAACTTGCTTTCTTGTCAAGCCCAGTTACCGACACTTTTCGTTCGTTTTGCTCAGTGGCAAGTCATGGCAGGGACTCAAGACCCCTCCATCTCGTTGATGTACCACAGATATACATTCCCTCCTCCCGATCTCCTCTCGATGTTGATAACACTCTATTTCACACATGTTCATCCCATCTTTCCTGTCCTTCATAAGGCTATATTCGAACAGAGCGTGAAGGAGGGCTTACAACACAGAGACATATTCTTTTCAAGTGTGTTGTTAGCAGTATGTGCTCTGGGTTCGAGGTATTGTTCGGACCTCCGAGTTCTCGAGGACAACGACGGAATCGAAGGATACCGGGGCTTTGACAATCGAAACAATGGTCATTCCAAGTCAAGGATCAGTGCAGGATGGAAGTGGTTTAGGCAGATCAGGTTGAATAGGCTGGAGCTTGGGACGAAACCGTCGTTATATGAATTGCAGATGTATTGTGTATGTCCCTCTGCTACTTTTTGCCCACCTCGTATGAACCTGTTGACCACAACGAACAGCTGGCTACCTATTTCCTGCAAGGCACATCCAACGCTGGAGCGTGCTGGGATCTGCTTGGAACCGGGGTAAGGCTAGCCCAGAGTTTGGGAATTCATCGGAAGCGTCCCTCCAACCTACGTCCTCAAGTATCGACGCCATCATCGGGTCCGAAGTTGAATCCCTTAGCAGAGTCGCAACTCTGGAGTCGAGCATTTTGGGCGTTAGTCAGCTCGGATGTGGTGATGAGTACATTCATGGGCACGCCGAGGGCAATACATAGGGACGAGTAAGTTCGATACTTCCTTTCCTACCCTTCCTCTCTGACTTGTCATCTCGTTTCTGGTCCTTAGTTTTGACCTTCCCCTCCCGCTTGAATGCGACGACGAATACTGGATTTGGGAAATGCGAGGCGAGGCAAACCATGGGAACGCTGATCTTGAGTTCAAACAACCTGAGGACAAGCCCAGTAAAATGAGCTACTGGGTGACTCTCTTGAAATTGCTTGATATCATGGGTTTCGCGCACAAGACTCTCTACGCTGTTCGAAAAACTGAGATGTGGACCAGGAGCGGGACTACAGAGGCGGAATGGAACGAGCGAATCGTAAGTGAAATCGATGGATTATTGAATGTATGGATTGACAATGTTCCGGCGCATCGTGAGTCCCCGACTCACCCCCGCTCTATTCTGGCGTCTTGTTCTCTTAAGTCCTTCTTCCCCCGTTGTTGACAGTGAAATGGAATCCTAATCGCCTCCACTACCCCGGATATGACCCGAACGAGCCAAACCCATTTTTCAACCAATCAACGGTTATCTATGTGACCTACTACTGGGCTCAGATCTTCGTTCATAAGCCTTTCCTGTCTGTGACACTGAACCCTGTCTCTCCTCCCACCACTACCACCCCTGCCGAAGGTCAGGCACCCGAATGGAGATTCCCCTCTGCGGCTATCTGTACCAATGCAGCAAGATCGATTGTTAGCCTCGCTGAGATTGCTTATAGGAGAGAATGTGAGAGGCAAGGGGATGAGTGGCGGCCCCCTTTGTCGGCTCTAATCGTGAGTTCGTTTGTATCATCAAGATCTCAAGTGACTGACAGCCGGTCGCTTTTTGTTCCCACATCTAGAATACTGTCATTTCGTCTGCGGTACGTCTCAGCTTTCCCGTCTTTTTCACGCATATCGTATCGGGCCGACCTTTCGATAGACCATCCTATTCGTGAACGTATGGCGCCAGTGCAGGCCGAGTATGAAGAATCAGTCTACTTCAAATGTACTCCGGGATCTGGGTGATGTGCATAGGTGTATCGGAATCTTGAGGAAGTGGGAGCGCACGTACATCTCGACGTTGTCCTTTTCCTCGGTGCGCTGTCTGATAGTTTGCTTTCTCTACCTAGGTCACAGTCTTCTGGTCGATTCTGCGACATCCTAACCGGATTGCTCCATACATATGGCCTTTCCTCGTACTCGAGGGGGACTCGCCGAGCTCGGGACGAGTACGATGAACGACAAGAAGCGTCTGATTTTAACTATAACTCGAGTGGGGAACCACACCACCCCTACCTTATTGGAATGATGGCGGCCCACTCACACTCAATTACTGTCTCGAGGCGCGCCAACAACATGAACCTTGTAGCACCACAGTTCTCCTTACCTGATGATCAAGGAAGGGAAAGCAGTGGCAGCGCCCCTGACTATGCCACACTTCATCAGGTGCACGACTCTGGAGCTCAGCACTATCCACTTCACCAACCCCAATTCCAACCTCCTCCCGTATCTCAGAGCCCCCAGGACGATCGATTCTCCTTCCTTCTTGGCAGCGAAGAACTAGGTGGTCTGGTGAGCTCGCGATCTCACCGAAGTTTCGTTCATGACTACGGCCTTGGCAATAGTATATCGGAGATGTCCAGACCTACACATATCAGCATGAACCCCCATCGGCACCAAGATGAGATGCCATCTTGGTACGGTGGCGGGGGATATGCAGCGAACGCCTCCGGGTCAAACTCAGTGGCCAATAGTATGCAAGGCTTGGATCATTCAGATCTATACATGCAGGGACTTACATATGGTGCATCCAGCGAGATGGGTACGTGGATTGGGAATCCCCCGCGTGTCTGAGCGGCATCTGAATCATGATCAAGGTCCAGAAGGGTTCGACCCGTACGGAATGCAAGCTCAAGCTCCAGAGGGAAGTTTCCCCGCTAAAGAGGGCGGTCCGGGGTGCGTATCGATTGCCTTTTCCAAGCAAAGAACATTTGCGACCTGCGCGCCTTTGACAGATCTTACAACGGATTGAATCTGCCGACACTTGACTTGGATGAGGTGCTACGATCACAGAGTTTCGGCTCTTTTTTCTCTCAGCTCCAAGGTCAAGGTCCATTGTAGCTCGGTGTGTACTGGATTGTATATTTTCGGTCTGGAAAATGTTGCTTTCACGCAGTTCTTTTGTATGTATGCATCATGTTCGACGGCCCATGTATTATGACGCCTTTCTGATCTGTTCGGCGATAATTTCGTGAACTTCTGACGTGAGATGAAGCTCATCGACCCATATAGCACCGCCTTCCGTCGTAGAGTCGTCTTCAGTGAAATCGAATTCCTCTGGATCGTCCAAAATTTTCGATAGAACCCCGTGGAATGAGAAGATGGCGACCTTAGTTGTCGCTGTGTTCTCTTGGAA
Organism: Marasmius sp. AFHP31; assembly: GCA_024721195.1. Lineage (NCBI taxonomy): Eukaryota > Fungi > Basidiomycota > Agaricomycetes > Agaricales > Marasmiaceae > Marasmius > Marasmius sp. AFHP31. The sequence continues at coordinate 63,424 of JANHQD010002365.1, forward strand.
TTCGGCGATCTGTGTGCGAAATTCTTCATTCCAGGTTTGAACACGTCGCTCTATGACATCGGCACAGTCGAATTTGACCCCTATATACGTATTAGTTGACCAGGAGTGGGTCTCCACGCAACGTTCGAGATGCGCTCAAGCAAGTGGAACTCACCAGAGGGAGAACGGTCTATCGGAGGAACGTCTACGAAGATGAAGTTTCTAGCACCGGCCTCATCGTACAAACGTTGGGCTGCTTCGGGGATCTTCGACACGATGTCACTGAGAAAACACTCCTGATTTGAGCCACAGTCGTTGATACCAAAAAATAGGACTATGAATGATGCACTGAAATCTGCTGCGGAATTTCGGAGATATGGCTAGATTCGTACCGTAGCAGACTTCCTTCGGAGAGGACGACCAAAGTTTTTTCGGTCGGGACTCGGAAAGGTATTGGGAAAGCTGGTCTGCTAAGTCGTGTTCTGTAGTCGCACCGGGGAAGGAAAAGTTATACGTGACCACATTTGAGGACAAATTTTCCCTCAGATGTTTTACCTGAGAGTTACGAGTAGGGCGGTGAGAACTTCCAATGCACTGGGTGACAATTTGATAGGTGAAGTATTACCCAGGTGGTGTTGGGTGCATCACTCTCGCTACTGTACGAGTCTCCGCTGCAGGGACTGAGGGTCAGGAGCGGAAGATGGTGCGAATGTTCCAGGGATTCCCTACGCACAAGATGATAACGGTCTGAGCGGTGTTGAGTGTGGTCATGGTCGCTGGGAGAGAGCTACACGATTCCCACGCTCATCTTGGTCTTGAACCGCCATTATCCTTCATTCTTTCAATGACTTGAGACCTGACTGATAGGACCCTCCAAGGTTCTTGACTAACAGTCTTGAATAGGTGCGGCAGAGGCATGATCCATGCAATTTCGATTGTACGTGTCGGGAGATGCGGAAAATATAAACTTGCCCACCCAGAGACTTGAGGGAAGCCGACAGAGGTCGGTTCTCAAAGACATATCCGCGCCAGTTCTAAGTAGCCTGATCCCGGTTTTCGAATCCAATAGCTTCTCGTCTTGGCCAGGGTAGTCTGATATCACTCTGAACCAGATCAGCTGAGGCCTTTGAGAGTGGGATCGTACTTTCAATGCTCACTTCCATTCTTCCTAGGAAGGACGGACGTCAGGTTCAAGAAAAATTAATATCAACGCACATGCGCCCAACTTCGACCAGCAGTCATGGCATTAGGGTGGCCAGAGCAACGTGAATCATTACTTCACAGTCAAGACATGAACCTCATGATGGTGTGAAAGAAAGGGCTAGTGCATGCGGTACACATCCCGCGTGCGCACGTTGCCTCAACTTCTCAACAGCCCACACCACACGAAACCCAACCCGGACCTGTGGTCAACAAACGTAGAATTGGACATGAAACAGGAAGATCGGTATGTATATAAAGGTTTCGTGGGCGGTGAAGATGGGCTAAGGTACGCCAACCACGATGTATCTCCTCCACGCGGTTGTCGCTGCACTTTCCATTGCATCCTTGGCTCTCGGTTCAGCTCTACCCAAAAAGAGGTACGTATCTCGCCGGTCTAATACTGCACAAACCAGATACTAATCCGGTTGGCAGAGCTACCATCTGCAATGGTCGTGCTGAGCTTTGCAATAGGGGCTATGGAGAAGTCACTTTCCTAGGTGCCCATAACTCTTTTGCGGCTAGCCAGAGCATCTTTGCGCGTCAGTGCGCGTCTTTTTGGTCTCGGTGACGCGAATTGACCACCTACACCAGTTGCACGAAACCAGGAGCTCAATGTTGTAGCCCAACTGAACAACTTTGGGGTCCGGTTCTTGCAGGGACAGGCTCATATGTGAGTACTGAGCCCCTGATATTCCTCGATGAATGAAAGGCCTTACACGGTGTTCCTCAACCAGGGAGAATGGGCAACTTCGTTTCTGCCATACCGGTACGTCGTGTCTCGTCGCATTTGTCGCCCGTCTTACGTTTCCATTCCGCGATCGAACCAGACTGTGTGCGTAATCTAGTAGCTGAGGGGAAACGTATCGAGTTAACCCTCATCTCAGATCCTCTTTGACGGAGGACTCGTCGTGGACTACCTCAAGAAAGTCAAGACTTTTCTCGATGAAAACCCCAATGAGGTCCTCACACTCCTCTTCACCAATCCCGATGGCGCTTCCATCCGAGACGTGTGGAAGCCAGCGTTCGACCAATCCGGTTAGATTTACCACTCGACTGTCCACCACGACCCCCCTCAACGTCTTCCGTTCACAGGAATAACCCCGTTGGCATACGTCCCTCCTCACCAGCCCATGAAACGTTCCGAATGGCCAACACTCGGTCAACTGATTGACAGCAGAAAACGCGTAATCGTTTTCCTCGATTCAGGTGCTGACAACGGTGGGGTCGACTTCATTCTCCCTGAATTCAAGATGGTAAGCTTCCCCGATCTTCATTCTGGTATGGCCCCTCAGCACCGTCGCAGATCTGGGAACCGCCTTTCAGCTCAACGGATCCGAGCTTCCCTTGCCGTGTCGACAGAATTGAAGGTCCATTGTCGGCGGTCGATCATATGTACATGCTCAATCACAACTTGAACGTGCAGGTCGTCGATGGCGTTCTCGTTAGCGACCGAACTCGCGCTCCCACCACTAACGGCGTCAACTCGTGAGTTGTCAATGTGTAGATCGGGTTTCTGTTATGTTCGCTAACACTAGCGCTCCCGCTTGCCAGGATCATCGCCGACGCGAATGGATGCAGGAAACTGGTGAACAACCAAGCGCCCAACTTTGTCATGTTGGACTTCGTGAACGTCGGAGAGGGGAAGAGGGCCGTGGATCAGTTGAACGGGTTTTAATCATCGAGAGTAACGAAGCTTCAGATCATGAAAGAATAGAAGAATATTCACATTCCGTGCGACTAGTGGGATACCGAATCAACCCTGGAACGCGATGCCTGTTTTCGACGTCTCTGCCAGACCTCCGCCCGCAAATCCGGTACCTGCGAATTATGCACGCGTCAGAGGAATAGAGGTATCGATAGGGAAATTTTGACCAACCCTCCCGCTTCAGTTGGATTATGTCCTTCTCGCCTAGCTGCTTATCGCAAACGATGCATTGCTTGGCTGGTCGGACAAGGGTGTCCGTACACGTCTTGCATGTGACATGGGCACAAGGCTTCATCACTATCAATGTCGTGAGCTGGCTGAAAGCAAGAGAAAACGATGGCGTATACGTACAGAACATGAGGATGCTGTTCGACAGTTGCTTCTTACACGACGGGCACATTGGTGTAGATCCATCCTTCTTCGATGAGCTGCTTCCTTCAACAGGTGTTGACTCGGTACTGGTGGCAGGCCGCCCATTCGAACTGAAAAGAGTGAACTGAACAGGCACCAGGTTTTTTAGCCTGCACTCTCGCGTAAGCTGAAATCAGCAAGCAGCAAAATTTGGAGACTGACGCCAAGGGGTGTGATGGATTTCCACCTCGGCATGTTGATTGCAGCTTTACATCCCCCAATGACGCCGGCGGTCCCTTACTTGTGTATGTCGGGGTCAACGATGGAAGCCAAAAGTCTGGTAGTTTGTGCTTGAGAGCTTCTGCTTGTTCCCGTTCAATCTGGCGTAGAGCAGCCTCTTCGGCCTCGAGAGCGAGATTCTCAACCGCTGATGTGTCGAATTCGAATTTCCGTTTCGTTCCTCGACCTGAATTTGAGATGTCAGTGTGAGTCAAAATTCAAACTGGGTTATAACACACCTTCTTGCTTCGAGTCCCCAGAGTTTGTACTCGTTCCCGTCGTGACACTTGGCCTGCCCGACAGCCCTAGTTGACCCTTCTCAAAGTCGAGTAAGACCCTCTCCCTCGCAGCTTCCTTTGCTCTGAGCTTCTCTTCTTCTGCTTCCTTCTTCAGTCCTTCCAGTTTGTCTTTCTGTCTCTTGATGTCTTTCTTCTGTGTCACTGAGCAAGTCAGCGTAACGCAACGGCTTGACGAGATTTAAGGAACTCACACAGATCGGTGTAAACGCACTCTTTGCAGAAAAGATGGCCTTCATTGCACGCTACAGGTTCTCGAGCCTTGTTCAAGCATAGAGAGCAGGCATCGAACTGCCTCATGGACTCATTCCCTAAACGTTGCTTTGGATTGCGTGTCAGTCTGCGATGTGATCGTTGCTGGTACAAGATAGAAGTAGTACTCTTTTAGTTCCATAGTCGAGCTTCTTGTACTCCGCATACGAGAATATCGACGAAGCAGTGTTGTTTTTGCTGTGTTTCGTCATCTTGCAAGGGAGTAGTATGTGGTTGGAGGAAAGAGAACCGTGAGACCTTTTCGTTGGAGTCCGAGGAGTCGATGAGTGCCCATAGGCGCCCACACTTCTGTCTTCCGTTCGTTCAACCACGTACCTCCCATTACTCTTGTTAACTCTCAAAACAGGCCTGAATTTCTCTTGTCCTCACATTTCACTCATTCTTCTGCTATGCGATCAAACTCTCAGCATCAAAGGTCCTGACCTGGCTAAAGGTGGATTCTAATCACCACCAATCACCACCTCTAACACAGGCTTGAGTCACGAGTCGCTCTGTCAGCCATTTATATTGCTAGACGGGTTGAGAGTGTCCAACAAACACAACGTGCCCTTTCTCCTAACGACAGACAGCCGAGTCTTTTACACCACCTGTCCTTCACCGCCGCCATTCTTCCATGAACCCATTGCAGGGTCGAGACGTCTCATTATAAACCGCTCTGGAAATACCTACTTCCTTGGTCTGCTTGACGGTCTGCCCATGGAACACAGCACATCTATACGGAATCGATACACTGGCTCAGGCGTGCAGAACAATAATAATGGTACAGGGATCCAAAACAACAATAATGGTACAGGGGTCCAATACAACAATACGATAGGCCACATATCTGGAGGAGAGGTTCACTTCGTAAACAAGGCAGCTCCCATTCGTGAGTCTCCTGTTTCGCTCCAATGAGGCTAATAGATAATTCCACCCATGTCGAAACAGCACCCAAAACCCTCCAAGAAGCAGTCGCAGGCGTTGGGGCGTCCCATAACGCAGAGCAGCAGTATTCGCGTGGGGAATGTCTTGAAGGAACCCGCGTGGTTCTCCTTGAGATCATTCGTGACTGGATCTTGGCGAAAGGCCAACAACGTCCCTTCTTCTGGCTCACCGGAGCTGCTGGAGTTGGGAAAACCGCTATCGCAATGTCCATCGCCAAATCCTGCGAGCAGGAAGGCCGCCTCGTCTCTTCGTTTTTCTTCTTTCGATCTGATCCGAGACGCAATAATCCTTCCACTCTCATGCCCGCCATTGCACATGGTCTCGTCTCGACAATACCATCTCTGCGACGCCCCATCGAAGAGAGAATTTCAGAAAACTCTCAGATACTGGAGGCAAGACTGGAAGACCAGTTCCATAAACTGGTAATCGAGCCAACCCGGATATGGCCCCAGCAAACGTGGCCGCAGGCCCTTCTTGCGCTCCTCGAGGCCGTTTGGGCAACCTTCTTCACCACACTTTCGCTTTTTGCGTCTCTTGATGTCATGTGGGTACTTCTCGTTGTCCACGCACCGGTCATCCCTCGTGAAATCCCGACTATCGTCATTATCGACGGACTAGACGAATGTGGCCCCGACGACGAAAACCAGCGGCGGATCCTTTCTACTTTCGCCTCGTTATATCGCGTCTCCCCTTCTTCCCCTCTACGGTTTTTGATTTGCAGTCGGCCAGAGCCCGCGATCCGGAGAGCGTTCGAGAGGGAGCCTCTCCGTCTTCTCACAAAACGAATCACATTAGACGAAACGTTTTCCCGGTACAGGGATATCGAACTTTACTATCGTCATGCGTTTAAAGAAATCCGTGACAGTCCGGATCATACTCGGGTTCCATTTTCAGTGCCGTGGCCATCGTCGGATGACCTCGAGGCTCTGCTCTGGAGGTCGTCAGGCCAGTTTGTGTATGCTACCACCACGGTCAAATATATTGGACGTCGCTATTCAAACCCCATAAAGCAGCTCAGCAATATTCTCTCCAGGACTCCGGTCCCTGGACCGCAATCTCCCCTTCACGAACTCGACTGTCTCTACCATACCATTCTCTCCTCACATCCAGACCAATCTTCGCTCATTCTCGTTCTAGCAGCGATCTTACTTCTTCGCGATCATGCACCGGCTTCCCCTGAGTTCATCGAACTCCTGCTTGGACTATCCCCGGGCGAAGTCGACTCCATCTTATCGTCGATGCATTCAGTCCTCAACATTGGAGCTGGAAATGATCGGATCACAGTGATTCACACCTCGTTCACTGACTTTATTTACGATCCATCACGGTCGAGACAGTTTTACATCGACCAAGTCTTACAACGTGACACTCTTGCCGTTTACTGGCTTCGAGCACTCGCCCAGCAGGTTAGAAAGAATCCGAATATCGTCTTGCAACCAAACGATACGCGTCACCCAGATTCAGCCAACATAGTACTTTTCAGTGATTGGGCTAGCTTTTGCTTGAGAAAAGACAAGACAGAAGACAATTTGGAGTCAATGCCGGAGTTACTTCTGGAAAGAAATAATCTCTTTCGAAGTATTCTCTCTGTCTTTCCGGATCGACAGCAGCTTCTCGCGATGCTAGCCTCAATTATTCTGCTTCCCTTGAACAAATATACACACATCCCGGCCTTCAACGACTTTCTTCTAGGGCTCAATCATGGACACGTGCTCTCAACGATGAAACTGTTGTGGGGCTGTCAATTAACCACGATGCCTTACCCTCGCCCGCCCGGCGTGCCCCGCATGCGCATGTCAACGGAGTGGCGATTACAGCCCTTCTTTCTTTCCTTCCTCTTGGATTCGTCACATGAATATCATATCGACATACTCGAACAGCACAATTTTCTTGCATCCCAATGGATCCGGGCACTCGTACCCAAGAACCAACCCACGCCGGAGTAAGTCGTTACTTCATTTCAACCTCCAAGTGCTAGTAGTCCTAACGCTGCCTGATATCCCTCAGTAGTGAAGAAGGCTCATGTGTTTCGTTGGACTTGTGGCACGGATGGGTAGACTTTTGCTGCGATATCACGCGGCCGAGTGATGAGCTATTGTCTGATTTCCTCAATCTGGACATCGAGGATGTTATTGCTTCCATGTCTATCATATGCGGCACTCCTAACACCATCGGTCGCCTCAAGGCAATCATATCCTGGCTAACTGTGAGTGGTGATCCCCTATGTTCTTTGAAGAGCTCACTCCATGCTGACTTGATTGGAAGGATGTTACTGGACCAGTTAAACTCATTGATCACTTGGAGCGGGCTACTGAAAAGTTCAAGAGCACCCATCTTGACGATTCAAAGGTGTGTTACATCACCTGAGCTTTCTATCGATAACTTTATAAACAAACATATAAGGTTGCTGATCCGGATTACTCCTCAATGCGAGATATCAGGCAATACTACCTCCACCACTTCCAGGATATTGTCAGTAGTCCCAAATACCGCGACGTTCAATTCCCGAGTCCCTGGCCGTCAGAAAGGGACCTCAGAACTTTGGTTGAAAGGTCTTCTGGTCAACTTACCTATGCTGCCACTTTGATCGACTTCGTGAAGCTGGCATTCGAGGATCCAATTAGTCAACTTGACATTGTCCTCCACAGTGACCTTGGTGGTGTATTGCCATATCACCACCTCTGTGTCTTGTACCGAGTTATCCTCAGCGTCAGTCTCAGACACGAAGAAGTCAGACATGAGGGAGTTCATGACGTACTCAAAGCTATCATCATCCTTCCCGACTTTTTGAAACCCACCCCGGCGCATATCGGAATGGTACTAGGACTACCCTTGGGACAGGTGTATTTGATGTTACGGGGGATGCACTCGGTACTGCACATTTGTGATCGGAACGATGAGATTTGCTTCAGGCATAACTCTTTCCGGGAATTTCTGGTCGACCGGACCAGACCATGGTACAATTTTCAAATCAACATAACCGCTGCCAAGGAAAACATTGCAAACCAGTGGCTCACAAATCTCTCAGTTCGCAAGATGGCAGACTACAGGTATGAGATCGTTTGTCCTTGTCAGTCAGGATCCACCTTTAATGATTGAAGAAACCTTTCTCAAAGCTATGGAGAACGGTTCAATGACGAAACCAGTGGCTTTTTCACAGCCTGGATCAGGTTCTGTGCCTCATTGGACCCAACGTGGTACCTGCTAGATGACTTGCTAGATAACCTGCAAAATGTCGACTTGGCCGGCGTTTTCTTCTCTAAATATCGATATCGTGTAGAGGACGCTTCTGAGAAGGAGATCGCAGTTCGGGATTGGCGGAATATGTTTGAGGAGTTGATACCGTGGTTGAAGTCTCGCCCTTACTTTGAACCTCCCCCTGAATCTGTAAGCATAAATTGCTCTTTGTTCTCAATGTTCTGTCATACTGATAGCTTGGGTTTGCTAGGATGACGAGGGTCAAGGCTTTGATGTGCAGGGTCTTATACAAAAGCTCTTGAACCCTCCGTGTAAGGGTCGTAATTTTTGGGCACAGATCCAGTCACGGAGGGAAGAAAGTGATGCGGAGCTGAGGGGAATGATAGCAGAAATAATGGATAGCCGATAAAACCACAAAGTGTTACGAATTGCCCCACTGTTCCTCTTGTTTCCTTGGTCCCCAGACTATTATCCATGACTTCCCTTTGATTCCACTTCATTCCATGTCCCCAGTATCGCATCATGGCTCCCTTGATGTTCCAGACCATTCCAGATCATTCCATATCTTGGGTTCATCATTCCATATGATTCCCATCATGATATTGCTGTACTTGACATCCCTTGATTGTTCCATCAGTTTCTACCTGACTCCTTTGATATTCCTTGATGTTCTACAATGTTCTTTCATTATTCCTTATTAGGATTCGTTCCCATGACTCAGTATGCTGTACCTTGACATATATACTCATGGACACCTGTAGATAGATTCCCTAGTCTGACAACTTCGTCTCACATTGCTTGTACCCAGCATGTACTGTGTAGCAAGTGTCCCACTCACTATCTATTCATCTGACTTCGACTTCCTGACCTAGAAGATGGCTTGAGGGGCCCTAGACCTAGTCCTGTTCTTGACACAAAGCCTTGGGGTCCTTGACTGGGTTGGCGGAAACTCGTATCCTGGACTCAGGACCACCTGAACAAGAATGCGAGGGATGAGAAGAGAGGGAAGAGGTCAACTACAAGCTCCCGACAAGTAGCTGTGATGATAGAAGGGGAAGACTGCAAGCCTCCAGCGAGCAGTACTATGAAGCAATGGGGTCCTTTTGGTAACGCGGACAGTCGCTAACAGCAAAGGTTCTATCCAGAGACCCAGACTGACAAATGTTGCACCTGTAGGATGTGATGTGCGATTCACAGAGACAGTTAGTATGTCACAGACTTGAAAGAATACTCAGCTAATAGAGCTTGATAGACATTTGACTGGATAAAGGACAATACGACTGAACTAAAGTACATGGAGGTTCTACATGTACTTTATATACTGTTTGGGCATGAGAGAACTATAGGTCCATATAGGTAAATTACAGGGTAGGAAGGTGAATCAGAATGAAATAGAACAAATCAGAAAGTGTAGGAGTCATTCTGGGACCATCAGAATGTGCCCCATGTGGTCCTGATATGAGGAAAGGGATCCCGGAATGAATTGTGATGATCCCGGAAAAGTTGTCAGGGTTGTGATGTGAAGCGTGTGGGTTTCCAGGATCGATTTATGGGGTCATAGAATGAGTTCATGGGGTCCTGGAGTGAGATGTCGAAGTCCCAGAATGGATGAATAAAGTCCCGGAGTATGTTGGAGGTTGTCTGAGGGACCCGATGTAGGAATAAGGAGTGGAGAATGGTGAAAAGACATGATGAATGATGAGAATAGAGAGCTGGAATGATGGATATGAAGGGGGTATAGAGGGGTATGGACTACTCGGTTGTTAGCTTAATGTATCTCGAGGGCCCTGGTACTTAGGAAACCTTACCTTAACTTTACTTAATTTAACTCGAACTTAAGGGAAATTTCATGCTTGTGAAACATTGAACACTGAGTATATTGTGAGGGGACTAAAGAGAGGAAGACTAAGGTAAAGTAAAGTAAAGGAAAGTAAAGGAAAGTAAAGGAAAGTAAAGGAAAGTAAAGGAAAGTAAAGGGAAACTAGAGGCAGAACGGAAAGAAAAGTCACGGGAAATAGAGGTACGACAGAAAGAGATTTAAAGGGATGTGGAAAGGAGGGGGGAGCGACTGAATTATTTTCTCTTTTTCGACGGTCTATCAGCCTCAGCAGGCGCAGCTTTGCGTTTGGCACTGATGGTGCGGGGTGCTTGCCCAGTTGCCGGCCCCTTTGCGCGGGTCCTGGCGGAGACGGGCATGACGGCTTTGATGGCGGCTTGGGCTTGGTTCTGGGTCTTCCGGGGCGACAAGGCCAATTTCGCAGCAGTGCCCCGTCGTCGTGTTTTGATTACAGGAGTTGGTGTAGACGACTGTAGAAACCATCAGTATATAGAACGATAAATGATAGAGACAAGATAGAGACAAACTTACCTCGCCGGGACTCTCACCCTCTACAATGACATTGTTAGGTTCGTCATGGTGACCATTGTTGGTCTGTTTGGGCTCAATGTCGTCTCGTTTGCGATGGCTGTCGTTGGTCTGTTCAGGCTCGATGTCGTGGTGTTCGTGGTGGCCGTCATTGGTCCGCTCGGGTTCTATGTTGTCGTGTCTGTAATGGCTGTTGTTGGCCTGCTCAGGCTCTATGTCATCGTTTACGTGGTGGCTGTCGTTGGTCTGCTCGGGCTCTATGTCGTCATTTTCGTGGTGGCTGTCATTGGCCGGCTTGGGCTCTATGTTGTCGTGTTCATGGTGGCTGTCACTATCCTCTTCGGACTCTATGTCGTCGTTATTGCGGTCTTCTTTGATTTCAGTGTTGTAACGTTCATCCTCGTGCTTGTCAGCCTGCACAGAGTAAGAGACTGGATCAGTACAATTCAATAGTCTACCGCACGTCAAACACACCTCGCCAAATAGTGAGGATGAGTCGCCGAATTTTTGCGTCGGGGACAATGCGGGCTAGGAAAGGCATGGTGAGCGAAGAATAGATAGTGTTCGTCAGCTCACTTACCTCGCCAGTGTGATCTGTGACATCCCATGACTTCATACCGGGCGTCGCCACTGCTGCTGCTCCATCCTCACTCCGAATCTCTGGGGAATGGGGACGTTGTTCTGCAAGCTGTCCTTGGCTTTCACTGAAGCTCCCTTGCTTCCCCACTCCCTGCAGATCACTGGAAGGCTCCTTGGTAGTTTTGCTGGGTCGGATGAAGGAGAATGCACGTCCGTTGACACCAAACCGGCTGAGAAAATGAGATACCATGGGGGTAATGTCGGCATAAGTCATTGCCTTGGCTTCGGCCGTTGGATCTAAAATCCGCTGTCCTGGGAGGAGATCATGCTGGTCGTAGAATAACTCCGGTGTGTCGCGGAGTTCCTTATAGCGTACAGGGCCCTTGCGGCCACTCTGAGCTGTTAACATGTGTTAGAAGGCTTGCCATCTAAAAGAATTAACATTACTTACCCCACAACAACGTATACCAGTCCTGTAGCAGAGTACGCCCATCCATTGGCGAGAGGCCTTCCACGTCAACAGAGGGAAAGCGGAGCATCTTGTTGTCATCAACTGGGAACACTGTGCTTGTCTGAGTATCCGCGCTAGAAACTATAAGGTATTGTGGTCAGTCGTGAAGAGCACGGGACACGGGTGAAGTATGCTGACCTTGTAAGCAACTATGTAGATTATCTTGAAGTGCATTCATTAGAAGCTCTGCAGCTGCGAGAGTCTCGTCTTCGGGGATATCGTAGTCAGTATCAGACCAGTCGTTGGTCCTGTCAAGGTAAGAAGTTGTTCATCCTGTAAGGTCGTGGCAGGTGTTAATGACGCACATGTATGTCGCAATGACCGGCTGACCATCAGCATCCCTCTCTTGTTCGAAGCAATAAACGATGGTAACGCTGCAGGGTCCCAGGTGACCTGACCGCACGCAAGCCTGCGTCAGCGCCCGCAATCCGTCCCTGAAGCTTTCTTGGTTCCTAGATATTGAGGTCAGCGAAGATCATTTGGTGACGAAAAGAGACTTACTGAGATATAGGGCTTTCCTTGACAGCCAAGTTCTCCCAGTGGTACTGCGTATCTTCATTGAGCTCGTCCCAGAGCTGACAGATGACACGTTGCTTGTCCCGGTCGTTCTGCTCTTCCATAGTCCGCGTAATCAACGCCGTATGAGCCTCTGCGAAGGCGTCCGTCCCTGTCTTCATGGTTAACACCCCACCGACGAGTTTGTTGAATAGTTTGGTTAAGGCCTTGATTCGAACACTAGGTCCGCTGTCCTTCCGCTCCTGCTTTCCTTCTAGCTGAGGACTCTCTTTCTTCTTCGACCCCGAGACCTTCCTTTCTCCTACAAACTTCCAAGCGTTGTTTTCGTACCACCGGGTCATGGTCTGAAATACGTCAGTTAAGTGAGGAAAAGACAGAAAGAGAAAGACACAGGCCCTCTTCCAAGCTTCAGGTGTACGCCCCTCCGGTTTCTTAAAGTCACCAAGCTTGATGAAGTCTGCGTAGGCTTGTTCAGCAACGGCGGTCTTCTGTTTCCTGTTGGTCGCAGCATTGTAGGTGGCTACCCTGGTCTGGAGGATTGCCGTTTGCGAAGGCAAAAAGGTGTACCGCTTCCCTTTGGCCTGAATAAAAGTAGATTGATGAGCTGGTCATTGAGGAGAGATAAGTTGACTTACACCTATATGGCCACACTTGCCCGCAGGCTCAACCACGGCATTGGCATTGGCATCAACCTGGGGCCCCGGTGACTGACGCTGCTGATTATCAGTTGCGGCAGGAGGTGCTGGTGGTTCTGCGCCGTTGCCTTCATGCGGAGGCTCAGCTTGCGGTGAGGGGTGGGGAGTAGGGATATCATCGAGGGATGGAGACATCGTGTGAGCGGAGAGAGAGAAACCACCGTGCTGTGGGCGTGCGGGGGAAAGAAGTGGACTGGGAGTGAGAGGTGATGGTGGAGGTTGGATGATAAGGAAGCAAGGGCAACAGATCACGAGGGAAAACCAAGCGAAAGGGACCTCAAGCGATGAGATCTGCGAGATCTTCACGGTGGAGCTCATCGAGCAGAACTCTAGCAATAAGCAATGTCGGAGGCAGTAACAAGCCTCCGCTATCGAGTTCTCCGTCAAGGTGTCGCATACTTCGCGATACGCAAATCTCCGCGACATTTACTGGCAAAACTTCAAGCGCATGCTCACGTGGAATTTACAGTCGCCCAAAAAACTGGCCAAATGTTGGAGTCCCGCTAAATGATTGGCCTGTATCTCCACAGTGGGGCATGATTACATAATGCTCTGGGTACATAGAATGGAGCTTGGAAGCACAGCTTTCCGATGCAATTCATCCCGTGGGAATATCTGCCCACAGTGTGGAGATATCATCCATACAGGTGAAATTTGCATTTGGCCAGTTTTTTGACCAGGGGTTAAAATCAGTGATGTCTGGGAGTAATTTCATCATAGTGTGAGATATGACATCAGTATGACATCAATACCTTGGGAGCATCATCTATGATGTCTTGGGTGATGTCATGTACTCCACTGGCCATTATAAAAGGCTTGATCATCCTTCAGGTTGGGCACCAACATGCATCCCCTCTCCCAAGCTAAACAATAGCTTATCCTCGAGTTTGCTGCTGATCCCAGCCTTTCTGCCAGGGATATTGCTGGCAAAGTGGGTTGTAGCAGGACTACCATCACTAACTATATCAACAAACTGCTCCCTGACAAGGAGAATCCTCATGGTGGCTGTCCCAAGAAACTCACCCCCCAGGATGAACACCATATTCTGACACAAATACGCACTGGTGCCACCAAGGATGCTTCCCACATGACCCGAACACTCAACACTGTCCTCTACTCTCCTATTACTCCACAAACCACCAGAAATCTCCTTCATGACAATCATATGTATGCTACAAAACAGAAAAAGAAACCACTATTCAAGCCACATCACAAGCGGGGCAGGTTGGCATGGGCACAGAAGCATGTGAACTGGACAGTGGAGGATTGGAAGAGGGTTATGTTCACAGATGAGTCCAAAGTAAACCGATATGAGTCAGATGGGAGGTCATATGTGTGGAAAACAAAGGGAGATCCACTACTGGAGCGAGAGGTGCAAGAAACAGTGAAGTTTGGGGGAGGGAATATAATGGTTTGGGGATGTATGAGCTGGAATGGTGTGGGGCAACTTGTGGAGATTGAGGGGAGGATGAATGCCCAACAGTATGTGGACATTTTGGAGGAGCATCTGCCAATCATCAGGGAAAATCTCGACCTTTCCTCTGATGAATTCATTTTCCAACAAGATAACGACCCCAAACACACCTCAAAATTGGCTACCAAGTGGTTTGAAGACAATGATATTGAAGTTATGGAGTGGCCTGCCCAGTCTCCTGACCTCAACCCTATTGAGAACCTTTGGAAACACCTCAAAAGCCAACTTACAGATTATAATGCACCTCCTGCTGGAGGTTATGAATTGTGGGACAGAGCAGCAGAGGAGTGGGGGAAGATTGAGGTGGAAGTCTGCCAGAAGCTCATAGACAGTATGCCCAGACGGTGTGCTGCAGTCATTAAGGCCAAGGGAGGCCATACAAAGTACTAGAATGTCAAATCACTTAATTTTGACCCCCCGGTCAAAAAACTGGCCAAATGCAAATCTCACTTGTATGGATGATATCTCCACACTGTGGGCAGATATTCCCACAGGATAAACTGCATCGGGAAGCTATGCCTCCAAGCTCCATTTTATGTACCCAGAGCATTATGTAATCATGCTCCACTGTGGAGATACAGGCCAATCAATTAGGGGGACTCCAACATTTGGCCAGTTTTTTGGGCGACTGTACCTCTTTGGGCTCTCAAGGGCGACAAGGAACTGCTCAGGTTACTGAAGCAGCGAGCGGAGCTCATGGGCTACCCCTTAGTTCCTGAGCAGGACGACTTCGATGACGATAGTCACATCGAGTATCGCTCTACTCCTCTTCATGGCGCTGCCGCCGCCACTACCGTAGTTGAGGATGGTGATGACGATATTGAAATTGTAGAGGTCAATGTCGCCTACAAAGTCAAGGTCTGGGTCTATGTGGACGTAAGTCGCCTTCTATCCTATCTCAGGTCTCAGAGTTTCTGACAAAATACTATAGGATACAGCACTCATTAGATCATTCACCCTTCGAGCAGATGCCTCGAACAGCTTCAAGTTTACCTTGAACGCCATGAGGGATCAACTGTGGTCTTTCGGCATTCCACGCACCGCTATCCTCGAGCGGAGTGTGGACTCGGAATGGAAGGTGCAGCTATGGGACGTCCCGTTCAGGGTGGAGAAGGGGACTAGCCTAGTCCTCCGACGAGTAGATACTGAAGAGGAACTGCTTTCGGAAGCGGAAGTTTGAGTTTGAGTTTGAGCGCGATGTTGTTCCTTCTTGACAATACCTTACCTACGACCATCTTTAATACAAACCCCCTTTTCACCCTTATTTGTTGTCCCGAGGTCAATGCCTCCGCATTTGACTGTTTGTTGTTCCGAGATCAATATCTCTACACGACGCGCGTTCGCGTAATCTCTGAAGCCGCGATTTCGCTTGCTTCTCCCTCTTGCAAACACCACCTCAGCCTCCGAGCTTGCCACGTCAGTGGCTTCCTCGCTCCTCCCTCTCTTTCATGTCAGCACCAAAGCGCAAGTTGGTTTTAGATCTTCTGCAGGCAAACAAAGCAGGAGGTTCACCCACGAAAAGGGTCCGTGTTGGGAACACGGTCACCACAGCCTTCAGGACACCTTCTGGGCCAACTTTGCGAAGAGAAGTGGTCCCCAGATCACCCTCCAAGTCACCCTCTAAATCATTTCAAACCCTACCAGAGGAAGAGAATGCAAGTACAGAATCACCGCAGCAGGACACATGCGAGATGGAGACGAGTTGCGAAGAGACTACAGCTAACTGTGAAGAGAAGGACAAACATCAGAGCAGGGTGAGTACGCCGCAACCTTGATTTCTTTCTCGTCTAAACTCTCTTATATCAGTCTGTGGACGGGCTCGAAGCCTTCAAAAAAATTGCCGGAGAACTCACGACGTGGCTTCTGCTGCATGAATACGACCCCAACGTCAATCGCGAATGCTCGTGTGGCCAGGGAAAGTGCCTCGTACAGTGTCAAGATTGCCAAGATTTCGACATATGCTGCACGGAGTGCTGGTTGAAACGGCACGTCTATAACCCATGGCATTGGGCTAGGGTTTGGAACGGAAGATTCTTCGTACGCTCCGACATCAGCACCCTCCGTCAAGGAGGCTTCACCGTACAACTTGGCCACCACGGTGCCCCATGTCCAACACTAGACAAGCCAAACCCTATCAAGTTCACTGTAGTACACTCGAACGGCGTCCATGGCACTCTACTCTTGTTTTGCAATTGCGGCAGTGCTCAGAGAGTTCAACAACTCATGCGTTCACAGATGTTTCCAGCAACAACGGTGGAGCCTGAGACAGCGTTCACCTTTACGATGCTGCGAGAGTACGACATTCAAGCTCTCCAGGGCCAATTACCTTCCTATGACTGGGTGCACGGGCTGCATAGGTTCACTGACAATGCACACACACACGGTACCGGTGTAGCGCCTGCTAATAAAAGCAGCCTCTGAACCATAATTTTAAGTGATTTTGCGCTTAATAAGTGTGAATTAGAACACTAGGGACACAAGTACTAGCGTAAGTGCGCGTTTGGCGTTACATTCATGACAAACTCCGGTCCGGCGAGTTCTATTCACTCATACCGCGAACATTGCCCCACCTCCCACCCGGAACGTTTATCACTCGTTGTGCAGCGTGCCCAGACCCTGACATCAACATGGAGGAGAGCTGGTCGGAAACGCCGAAGTTTCTCAGGTAAGTCGTTCGTCATCGACGTGACCGTTCTATTGTCTTATCTGGTTATCAACAGGCACTTAATCATGATGTATACAACTTTGGATGGGAATTGCAAGACCCGCCGCTTCCAGAAGCAAGGAGACAAGTTTGACTTCTCGTTATACAAGGGTCGGTCCTACTTCCCACCGAACAACGAATATAGCGAATTCCTGGAGCAAGCTAAGAAGAAGAAGCTCGTTGTGAGTAGCCCCATACCTGTTGATGATACCTTCTAATGCTTTGTTTCAAGGAACCAGTCCCGGATTGCGACAGCGTGAAGGTTATTACGTGTCTGACAGACACGGCTACTCACGGGATGGCTGTTACTGGGACGGTTCACCACCAGTGCAGTCATGTTTTGATCATGGGCATCACAGATATGTTCGGGTCGGAAAAGTGAGTAAACATCGGTTGTTATCTATCTGACCCGCAAGCTTACAATGTCTTTAGTCAAGCCAACGTTGACGCGGCGTTCAGTCGTGGGTACTGGCTGTACGGTTATGAAGACAAGACAATTGAACAATCCTCGACTCGTCGCAAGGAGGTTCCGCACAAGCAAACGTATGATGCTGAGTGCGCCTACGCGGTTAACCAGCTCATACGCTTCGACATCTTCGAATACTTGCAGCGGCAACGTGACTTTGTCACGCGCCTGGAACGGGGTGTACCAGTTGTTCATCTTGTGGGACACAAGCTTCTCGTCTGCAAGATCTTGTTGGCGCTCTTCTATCACTGGTGTAACGGCCACTTCACAGGGGAAGGAGCGGAGCAGGCATGG
>JANHQD010002366.1:0-11342 GCA_024721195.1 Marasmius sp. AFHP31
CCATAATTTCAATATAATGCATTTGCATTATGTTAATATTACTTAAAACCACTGCAGCCACCCATTTAGAATAATGCATGCTACCATAAACTTTCTTGAGTTCCTGATCTCCTCATTCTACAATCCATAATCCTTCAAAACTGATAGCATAATGCAAATCTCTTATTTTGAACCAATTCTCTCAAGAGCAACATGTATCAGTAGGCCATGCCACTTAATATAATTTTTTCATAATGTACATATGTTTTATACTAATCTTATGCTAAATACAATCCCTCACTTGCAACTCATATATCAGCTCATTATGAGGGGTTTATTTTAACATGATGCATGTGGTTTATCTTAATATTACTTGATGGATTACCTTGAAAATTTCTTCTCATAAAACTCTTACAATTTTAATGTAAATCATGTGTTTTACTGTAAAATTAATCAAAAAAAAACTACCATAATGTTCAACATAATTCACGTGTATTATGGTTACTTCCACCCAGTGTCAGGCCGAACGACTGGCCGATGAGACCGACTGCTGGTTGCACATCGCAACCAGTCATCCATCGGTCAAAGGGGAGTGCTACCAGTGGATGTCCCCCACTATGGAGGATGACCTCCCTCCCGACGTATGCGATCACCTCATCAAACAGACTGTAAAGCTCTTCAGCACCCTCAAAAAGGTCCGTCGCCATGACGTAGCAGCGGTGGAAATGGAGGCCACCCAGTATCGGACCGAACGGGATGATGCGGTAAGGGCGCGAGATGAAGCGCAGGGACTTGCAGATCAACGCCAGGCGATCATCGACCGGCTCGGGGAGCACATGCGGACCCAAGGGTTGGATATCACCCAATTCTTGGAGGGATCACCCCCTTAATACAACCCTATCATTCGCCAAAATTTTGCTAATTAGTAATTCTTGATATGTATATGTACATCCGAACGCCAATACTAATATGCTGGTTTTTTCAATCCACGGCAAATATACTGGTTACACGAGGCGAGTAGATGGACTGGTAGACTAAGGTACCGTCGTCTAGCCGGTCCTTCAGACTGTTACTCTCCACAGCCCCTTGTAAGTCCCTCAATGCCTGAATCATTTTCGAGGCCTCGTCTCTAAACATTCGGAACAGCCCGATATCGTGTTCCCAGGATCGTTCGTCGCGCCCTTGAATAGAATAGAGGAACTCTTCTTCAAGACCCTCGAAATGGTTCATCATCCGCATTATTCGAGCGTCTGCCAGAAGAATCGGACATTGGGATAAATCGCAGAACATAATGCCGTTCGATAGGGAGCTCCGTTTCTGCCAGGCCATCGCCTGAATACAGAGTTCGTCAAGAAAAGGGTAGGGCCAGGGCTGAACAAAATTCGTGTACTCCAATTTGAGGTCGTCGAGCATGTCCAGGAGTTCTCTGTGAGCTGATCAGACCCGTTTCGCAAATGAATGGCAATTGCTGCGACGCACCTTCGTCGTACCGTTTGTGGGTCTTCTAGGGACAGCCTACCCGCCTCGGTTTGACTACCTCCTTCACTACGTCCTTGTGACCTTCGCTTTTCCTTACTTTTCTGCCGCTCTTTGATCCTATGTAGGCATATCAGCACAAAGCGTATCAATGTGAGGAGAGTACTCACTTGATTTGCGCCTGAAGAGAATTTGTATGTTCGCGTGCAGACTTTTTTGAGCCCAAGATCTGTACACGGTGTCTGAAATCCGGTCTATTGTAAGAGACTGAGCGCAGACGCAGGCAAATCGTAACTCACCGCTGGTAATACACCCGATTACGGGCTCGGTGAGCCTCTTTGCGCTCTGCCTCTGTATGATAAATCTGTGGTCGGGGCATCAGTGTGAGGCGAGAGCGATTTGGCTTAGGAACTAGTCATCAACTCACCAAGTTACGACCGCGAGCGAAAGCTAAACTGTTAAACTTACTCGCTCACGTGGGCTACTGGATCATTAGTGGCCCACAGCTGTACACAAGAATGTAACTGGCGTTCAGACTTAAGATGTGACCTTCGTATGGCGACGCTGTGTGAGGATTCGCAGACAATGAATTTACATTGCAACAGTTTCGCAATCGGTCCTGACAAGTATCACTACAAATTATTCAAGAAAGTATCGAATATTCGGTGGCGGCACCCCTCCCCCCGTTGCCTTCCTAAACTTCGTTGCCGTGAGCGGCCAAATCGCAAAGTCCCTCATAGTAGGTAAATAGCTACCCGTGCTGCGTAAGTAACTCTGTAGATAATGGAGGAAATTGTATCTGCGGACCTTCATAGGGAAACGGAGTTTCGCCACGCCAAGTGGAATCCTTCGCACACCATCATCAAAGACGTCCCAATGCCTGTGTATGAAATCCAACGATCAGCGTCTAATGCCTTGCTCTTGGAACAAAAGCCCGACTCACAAGACAAAGTAAACCATCGTCGAAAGTTCGTTGGAAAAGCTAGCATGGGGAGCACGTTTGACTTTGGTGACTCGCTCGATGATGTCGTCCCAGGTGGCGAGATCGCCGTAGCATGCGGACATGTAGCGGAGATGATGGCCACAGGGTGGAGCAGGAAGGTCGATGTAGCTCATGGTCGCTTTCGTGTAGTGGGGTAAAAAATTTTCGAGTGGACTTAGAAGGTCGATGATGGCGGTACCAGAATAAGAGTTGAAGGGGGTGAGAAGGGGGGGCATGACCTTTTATACGGAGAGAGTGAACCCAACGCGATCAATGGATTACAGAAGAAGACTACTTTGGTAAGGGATTCTCCTGGAAGACTTCAGCAATTGATTGTCGAGGGAATCTGGGGTTGCACTGAGATGCGGATTCATCGTTTCCTCTGCTTATTGGGTGGGTTCTCATCACATATAACGATCGTAATATAATGAGGCCGTGTGACTCGACTTTCATCGGGGAAGTAGGGATTGGAAGGGAAGAGATAGCGCAGATGTTTTGGGATGTGGCACTTCCGGCAAACTTTCCTGACTTTTTTCCTGACTTTTTTCCTGACGTTTTCAACCTATACTGTGAATTAGTATGCCCTCCATCATCAGTTCACCGCGAAAACACGTACTTTAGCCTCGGAACAGACCCCGGCTTTCGGGCATGTAGATTCGTACGAGAACTCTGAGATGATGAAGGGGGACGGAAGAAAGTAGGTCGACGATGCCCCACACAATAAGTCTATTGATTGGCTTCGTGCATTGATCGCGACTTCCGGACTTTTTCCTCAAACTCAATCTACAGACATTCGAGTCTCGAAGTCATCTCAACCCTCTCAACCTCTGACTCCTTCCGTAGGACACTGGGAATCATCGCTGAATCTCTCGATTACACGTTCACAACTGGTGAGGATCCTCTTTTTGTACCGAAAGGCAAAATAGTACATTGCAAATCCTACCGCTTGTACTACAACCTACTTACATCCCATCACTGTACAGGCTTCCTCTGTTTACATCGTCACTCGCACGAGATATGCCTCTATCAACCAAGGGTAAAATATGTTGGGTGGAGGTGCCTCCATTCCCTCGAGAGCTCGAGGACGCAGCATGGGTACTATTTCAGGGAGCACGTCCGGGCGTGTATTACAATCGGTCAGCTAAACCGTCTATCCGTGACACTTCAACTCACTGGATGAAATCGTTGCAGAAGCGACCTCCGATGGGAAGAAGAACAAAACGGGTTTGGTGGGCTTGCACGGGCTTATGATACCGACTGGGATGCTCAGCGGGCCTTTAACGCATACAAGCGTTGTGGGATTATTGATCTAATGAACGAGAAAGTAGTCGAAGGGGAGCGTTTCGTCGTGACAGAGGGGTACAAAGTTGGGATATACGAGGATAGGTGAGTCTTCTGTGCGAACTGGGGTTGTCGAGCCGTGGTCTTGATGATGTGCTGTACTAGAGAATCTGCGCTCATGGTCGGACTACGGTGGGATCCAGGAATGATAGTCAAATGTCGGTCTCTGGCTGAAGCCAACTCATACTTCAAGCAGAAGTTATTGGCTAAAGAGGTGGTTACGAAAATCGAGCACATCTATTTCATTCCTACCCGAATGTTTCCCGAAGTGCGAAGATATACGTATAAGGTCGAGACTTCAGAAGAAAACGCAGACCCTATGTAGACCTTAGTAGATGAACAGCACAGAGCGGCTCAATGAAACACACCTCTCGACGTCGCGAGATGTCAATTCTACCGTGATATTGCCATCTTGCGCCAATCTCCTCTCGACATCATCTATTCGCCTTGTGGACCTCGTGTTCATGCCAACTAGATCTCTTGCACTGGACTCGTATGCTGTTGCGAACGCGTTTGACCACCACCTGCGACGCGAATGGGGCCGATACTCGGGTTATCGTGTGTGGTGCTCCGGAAAGACGCAGTGTCGGAGCCAAGGAAAGCCGTTGAAATCCTGTGAAAGGGTGCGTGACGATCAGATTGTGGCCAGGAAGCCACCTGGTGAGGAGGAAGTTGGAAATTAGGTCGGCTCCGGTTAAAAGATTGCATGCGACCCTGTGCTGCTGGATGGGCCGACTAGGTCCGTTGGGAACACAAGCAGCGAAGGAGCTGAGATAGATGCGAGGAGATGAGCGCAGAGGAAGAGGAAGAGGAAGTGAGCTGATCATTCGAGCGCCCGAACGATCACGTTTCTCTGGCGCTCATCTCTGGTGCTAATCTTATCCTATGATAAGCGCACGTTTCAACGGGCCGACCGGATGGTTTTGCGATCGCGATCTCGTGATTGGAATTTTCGCTTTCAACCTCCATCCAATCGTCGTTCGTCAGGGCAGGAAAAGATACTGGCCCAGAATTTCCAATCCAAGATTATGGACGCTCAAATCGGGTTCCACGACACAGGATGTCGCGTTGAAGATATGCCGGAAGTTGGAAGTCAATATTAGTTGGAGAGGCGTGAAATTTCACCGGTACGATATCCATCGTTTGCTTCGTGTCTTGAGATCGCACAATCGCCTGCTCACCATGTCCTCTGCTGCCGCAAGGTCTACTGCAAAAGCTGCATCCAAGTCCGCAGCTAAGGCCAAGGTCGGTCCGAAATCGGGTGAGTTGTGAATTTGGAATATCATGCGACTCGACTCTGACAGCCTAGTACCCTGCAGCAGTAATGAGGAAACTCTTGGCTAGAGAGTCAGAGCTAGAGGAATCCTTGGTCATGACGGGCCCAGGACACGCTGGCAGTGTTCTCGAGATGCAGATCGCACAAGTCAGAGCGGAGATTGAAGCAATGCGTGAGTTGCCCTCTTGACGTTTCTTCTCCATTGCGATTGAGCTTCTCCTTGAGATAGATACTAAGTCTGGACCTAGGAGTGCAAATGAGGAGAGCACCTCGTCACTCTCGTCTTTAAGTGACTCCGGGGCCGAGTCCGAGCATGACAACCAGCCCCTCACTTCAAGTTCCACCAAGCAAATGCCGGACGAGGCTACTACCAGCAAGCCTACCGTGCAGAACCCCATTGTAAAGCCTACATCCCGGGACCCAACCATCACCAAGACGGCCACCGACAGCCCAAAGAAGCGAGGTCTCAGAGAGAGTGGCCCTCCTGTACGGTCTTCTAAACGGCTTCGTAAAGGTTCCCCCTCACCTCCAGCGGAAGCCAAAGGTGCGTATCATTCTTATTATTAGTGTTCTCTTGACAATGGACAAGCGTTTGCAGAAGTGGTCGTCCCTATCCAGGACAAAATAAATCCGCCTGTACCCACTGGAGCTGCGCGGAAAGCGGGAGGTATGGCTTGATTGTTACGAGGTTTTCTATGTTTTGCTGATAGGAGATCCAGCCAGACGACCCCTGCGAGAGCTTCCTTCCAGGGACGCAAAGAAGGCCGGGGGAACCACCGTGAAAGCTAACGGAACTGCAACACCCAGTATTCCTCCTCCGCCACGCTCCTCACTGCCCTCCAAAGGTGCTCACAAACTGCTGCCGACGGGGGTGTCCACGCTGGAGACAAAGACGACGACAGAGGGTGAGTCCTTACTCACCTCTATTGATATGCCCGAGTCTCAGACGGTAACACACCAAGTACGGCCAGCGGACTCCCGTTCGTTGATCGAGGAGGATGAAAAGGGTATGTCACAAAAGCATCAACAACGATGTTTGTGATGTTGCTAATTATTGAGGCAGAATTTCCCCGCAAACGAGCACCACGCCCGAAGTTGCAAAACTCGAAATCCAGTGCGTATTCGTTCTGATACCCCTGTGCTGGCTACTAACCATGCGTCAGGACAACGTCCACCACCTGAAATCGCAACCGAATCATCTCATCCTCAAAGTTCACAAGAGGTGGTAGTCAAAGAAGCATCGGAAAGTCGAGGAATAGGTCCAGGAGTGATATTGCCCAAGGAGAAGAGCGATGCGGAAAAGGATACTAGGAATGCCGAGGGTAAGTAGCGCCACCGTTCTTGAAAGTGCATGGTCACTCAAACGAAGGGTGTAGCTGAGTCTGTACGGGACGATTCGGGTTCAGTGAAGACCCCGAGTGAAACACCATCAGAGGGCAAGGACCTTGTGATTCCAGATGCCAAGGAACGACAAGTGGTACACGACGCCTCGGGGGCGGCAGTGGCTTCGCCTAATGTCGTTGCACCAACGACCGATGCTACGTCGACGACAGTGGATGTGCAGGCTCCGGGTCGCCCGCAACCCGGTCAAAAGGCGAAGAAGAAAGGTACGTTTCTCGTTATCAATTTCCTAATGAATTTATTAACAATTTATATGTTATTCACGACGATCTACAATGATCTAGATGGTCCTTCAAGGCAGAGACCTACTAAGCAAAACGGGACAGGGACCCGATGCAAGCCCTCCAAGAGACGGAAAGGTGAGTCCATAGATAGGAACGCCTGTCATTTGACGCTTACTAGGTTTTGGGCAGCTGAATCCAAAGGGAACGAGGACGCATCTGGGGAGGACGATGACTTAGAAATCGTGGATAGGAATCTGTTGGATGCTGAAAGTAAGCAAAAACCTCACGAGAAATGACGTATGTTGACATCCATGGCCAGTCCTTACGCGTCGCGCCGTCCAAGACTATCTCAGCGACCCTCGGGATGAGAACCGGCTCAGCATCAACGCCAGGGTCCATATCAAGGCGGCGGCCGGTCATTGCCCTGAGGCAGGGATATCTTGTTGGGACCTGGCAAGAGACTGTTTAGTCACAAAACGTGGCCAGATCAAGTGTATTTATCATCTCCAGGTGGACCGATCGCGCAAATGGGACGATACCGAGAAGGCGATGAAAGGGATCCCGTACGAACCCGTGGCCCCGATCACAGTTCAAGAGGACTCCACAACTGGCTCGTACGAACGTTTACGCGTGCCCCGAGGAAAGGACTTCGAGCCGTACTGTCACTGTGGCTGCCGATTGGAGGATGCCGTTTGGGGACTGTACCTGTGGAAGACGGGCAGGATTGCGTACCACGGCCAAGAGGACTATTATGATGTCCCACCCACTCCAGCGCAAAGGAACTTCGAAATCACGCGGTTGAAGTCTTTGGGAATCGAGCTTGACGATCTGTGGACCCACGTCCACATGGATGGCTATTACCGCAAGCGGACTGACGACGAGCTTTTGGACCTCCGTGTGCGCCGTATCCTGGGCATCAAGAAAGGGAAGGATAAAGCTCCAGCGGAGGAGTCACAAGGGGAGGAGGGTGAGGCGGACGGGCTGGACGGGCTGATTCCGTTGCAGGAGTGATCCCGAACTGTCTTCGTGTATTTTTTCTATAGCAAAATGATCATATTTCTTTTTTCCGTAACGCCTGGCTGAGTACCACGAGTTCGTTAAACCAAAATATCACTCTTGTTAAGATTATCAAAAGTAAGGTACATATCAGTAGATACTCGATCAGGGTCCGTGATAGCGCAGGATGGAACATGCGATCCCTGCATCACAAATACCCTGTAGTCGCTCTTCCGTTGGGGTGGCAAGCTGACTGATACGAGTCCGATCGTCAGCCTCATCGTTCCACGGGGATTCCTCCTCCAGAAGTAATTCAGCGAGTTGAATTGTGTGATCCAGGTCGATCGTGGTCCCTTCGAAGAAACAGAGAAAAGAGTGTACTATATTCTCGATAGCCTGTTCCGAAGGAGACCCACCAACCCAAATACGAAGGGCTACGAGGCTCTTCAGATTGGCATAGGGGAGCGCGAAGACTGTTGTGAGTATGTCATGATCGTCGCCCCACACGGGATAATGGACGCGGATATTCAAATCCTGCAAACGGGAAAGGAGGCCAAAAATATCAGAAACTGATTTGGTGCTGGGATGAAAGGAATTTGGAATTGACATCCCTAAAGTCCGTATGGGGCATCCGGACCGTTCCAAAAAGTTGCAGAGAATTTCAGATGTATCGAAGGTGCTAGAGTTGGACGGGAGGTACAATTTTTCGAGGACGGGAGTGGTGAGGTGAGCAAGAAACACAGTGCCGGGACCCCAGTGGCATTCGATCACCAGCTCGCGTAGTCGCGGTAGTATGACACTGTACGATGGTGGCGGAGCGGATAGATCAATATGGACTTGGAGTCGCAGAGATTGGAGGTCGGGGAAGCGTGGGACGAGACGATTTAATGAGTCTATCGGGGTGGGTTCTCGAAGACAAAGGACATGTAGGCACGGTTGGAAAACTTGACCGAGGAGGAGGAGGGTGTGAACACCCATGTCGATGTCAAGAGCTCGTAGGCGAGGGGCACATACTACCTCTTGAATCTGGGAGCACGAGCGACCATGTTGATACGACCCCAGATTCCCATGCAGTCGGACCTCTGTGAGTTGAGGTAAAGTCAAACGATCTGCGAAATCAATCTCATTGAAGAGATTGAGGTCGCTACGCCAACTGTGCGCCCGACTCGCTGCGAGAGTAAGGACTTCGAGAGCTCGGGGTGCGAGTGTGGTCAAAAGACAGTCGCGGGTGTTCAGGACCTCAATTTGAATTGAACAGGGTTTGGAACGTAGAAGGATGTCGGAGACGTGTTGTAAGGCAGGGAGAGCGGTGAGGACAATGCCATCCACACGGATCTTCGACCAGAATTTGGCGTGGGCGTTGATGATGTCGCGCCATTGAGAGCACACCTGCGAGTACTGGAGTGGGAGATTGTATCCGGTGCGAAGGGAGATGGAGATCGGCATGGGGGGTGATACGGGGCGTAATGAGGCATGGGACATCGTATTCGCCCCGAAAAAGGCGAATGTGAAGATGAGGAGCCATACCTCGTGAGGAACCCTTTGCCTCGCAGACCCTAGACATCGCCTCTTCATAAGATGGGTCTCTGTCATCTGGCGGTAGCGTTCAGCCTCTGCTAATTTGTCCCGTAGCGATGTACATATAGCCTCGTATACTCCCAGAGTCAATTCATCGCGCTCGAGGTGAGTGTCGTTGATCTGGAGTTCTTCGTCGGAGAACGCATGAGCGGAGCGAAATTCTTCGATGGGGGGGTCGGGACTCAAGAAGGGCCGTTGGAGGGAAGTCTTCTGGAGCTCGTGCCAGACGTCGAGGAGTAACTGGACATGGTGATGTCCGTGGGTGGCTAAACACAGAAAATACTCATCAGCTGGGCAACGACAATGATATGACATTTATCGGGACCTTGTGAAGAGTGGAGGGTGATGTTTTGCGGGCTTGAAGACATCTCAGAATCAGGAGCAAGGAAGGAAGAGAAAAGAGAAAGTTGTTGTTACTACGACTCTGGTATAATATTGGGGACTTGGAGTGGTGGACATTGATATGATTAGATGAGATTAGATGAGATTAGATGACATGGTGATTTCGTGCCGGAACGAAATGGCGGAATGGAATAGTCTACCAAGCTACCGGACTTTGCTCGCCGCTCCGCCCATATTCTCGACTCGCTAGCTCTGACTATGGAGATTCCCAACGAAATCCTCCGAGACATCCTTTTCGACACTGTGAAAGAGGAAAGTGTCCGCGTCGATTCCGAAACGGAGTTTCCTCTTGGGCCTGGGGTTGGTCGAAGTCCTTGGTCAGAATCAAATCTATATAGGGCTTCAGTGGTGTGTAGGCGATGGAGAGCGATGATTCTCGACTTACCAGTGTGGAACACCGTCGAGATATACCACGATAGTCCTGAATGCCCGGACGAGATGGCACGGAAATGTGGTTTTCTGTCCTGGCTAACA
This sequence comes from Marasmius sp. AFHP31, assembly GCA_024721195.1. NCBI lineage: Eukaryota > Fungi > Basidiomycota > Agaricomycetes > Agaricales > Marasmiaceae > Marasmius > Marasmius sp. AFHP31. Next base: position 10,130 of record JANHQD010002366.1, read on the forward strand.
CATCGAGTGGCGGAGAAGGGGCGAATACTGGACGTGACGCTTCGTGTGGAAGGCAGAGCGACAAACTGGCCGTCGTTGGCACTGCTGAAGCTTGTGGATGCCCCGGTTATTTGGCGGTCGTTCAGTTACATCTCCCAGTATTCAACATCGGTGGACCAGCTGTACACTGTAATGCAAGGATTGCGGAGTCGATTTCGGGAGTGGCAGAGTTTCGCATTGGAGATGAATTATGCAGAGAAATTCCAGAATATGTCGATGATGGAAGTGGTGAACATGGTTCAGGAGATGAAGGGGCTTAAGTTGTTGGAAATGAAGTTAGGAGTCGGCGGAGAGATTTGGCGTTGGGGCGACTGGCGACGTCCAGGGCATGCTGTATTGTGTGGTCCGTTCACATGGGTGACAACTCTTTCGGTATCGGCGAGTGCAGAGGTTAAAGTTTGCTGGTTGATGCTGAGTATATGCCCACGCGTCACGACGGCCAGCATCTGTTTGGAGTATAGGGATTACTCACAATTGCCTTGGGAGAACTCGTTGCAATGTCCAAAGCTGCTACTCAAGCATCTGGAGAAACTATCCGTCTTTGTCAGGCCGGATATGGAGAGGACTTATGATTTTGTCTTCCTGTCTTTGGAGTGTCGAGCGTTACAATGGTTTGCCGTGGAGTGGACGACAGACACGGATACGGAGGGTTTGGAAGCCGTGAAAGGCTTTTTGAGCAGGGTAGTGGGGATTCGCGCGGGTTTGAGTGGCGAGGTATGGTTGCCAGGAGGCACGACGTCGGACTGGGAGTTCCTTCAAGAAGTAGGACTCGTACCAAGGGAGTACCCCCAAATGGATTATCTGTAGCCTTCCGACCGTGATACTTCACAGTAGCCATTGTGAACTGTATTTACTCACAGTTAGAAAAGTAGAAATGATGAGGCGTGATTACTCACAATACAGAGGGGGGAGAGCGGATACCGTGACTACTCACAGTTGCGAAGTTGGGGAGGGGGAATCGTGATGGTTCACGCTCTGCCAGGTGGGTATTCAAATCCGTGATGTCTCACCGTTGCAGAGTGGGTTAGGTTTGCGGGATGCGGTGATTCTTCACATTAGCACCATTCATGAACCGTTCGTGTTATCTTTCACGATTTGGAAGATGCGAAAGAGGAGGCGTGAATGCTCACGGTTGCAAGGTAGAGAACGGGTATCGTGACTGCTCACAGTTTCG
>JANHQD010002367.1:0-23661 GCA_024721195.1 Marasmius sp. AFHP31
TGCCGTCACGGTCTCTCCAACGGGACTTTGTCGCTGCAGGGGGACGGACTGGCAAATGACTGCCGTCGATAGCTCCAATCGCGTCCTTGAACCATGGGTAGAACTTTGGATTATTGCGAATGTAATGGGGTATGTTGTCGTTAGGAAGCTTCATATACGCAGACTGGAATGGCAGCGCAAAGAAAGCATTGAGTATGTCACGAAAATTCCTGCTGTCACCTGTCAGAACCATGAGGTAGCAAGAATAGATTAGAACGTACCTTGATATAGTCTTGTTGCTTCTCTGAAACCTTTCCGCTGTGCCTCTGACCGTGTCATTCTTGGTAACTTGGTACAGGAACGATGCCAGCATTTCCGCGGTATCCACATATTTCCTATTCCTCAAGCCACCTTTCCGCTCCAACTCTGCCAGTAATTTCTTGAATACAAAAGGCCGAGTGGTGAGAGATATTGGCATCCGATCTGGATGCCCATCTAAAAGCTCCTGCACCCATTCACGACCTGGAAGCTTTGAATTGTGGTGAGGTTCCGGATTGGCTGTATTCCACACGGCATTGATGACTGTCTCGATGGTGGAGATGAGGATGATGCTAGCAAGGATAGAACGTAAACGCTGTCGCTTGCGAGGAGAATGTAGGTATTGTTGATGACTTGGATGAGGTGAGACAATAGTGCGAACCATGCAGGCGGCACGCACAATGTGAACCAAAAATTCTGCCAGGATATCTGGCCCATTCGAGATTCTCAGAAAATATCTACACGTGACTACGTAAAAACAGAGATTTCGAAAAAACGGAGATATTTTTTCTATCCGAACAGGCCCTAACTGTTGTATATAAAAAAGGACAAGGGGGACAAAAGAAACAATGGATGGGATGGGTTGTGAAGACGGTGTGAAAGAACAAGGATGAGGAAGGAAATGATGGGAATGATGTGGAAAGGGGAACTGGGTATCTGGTAGGCATCAAAGTAACAAATGGGCATCAAAGTGACAAACAGGCGCTGAAAGGGGAATGGGTGCTAAGAAAGGAAAAGATAGGGGAAAAGCGCAGACTCCTTCCCACCTGTCTCCAGACAGTGCAAAAACCAGAATGAGAGTTGAAACGTGGAGTGTTTTCAATATATTTTCTGCTTACATTTTTGTATTACGTGACTTGCTGGTTTTTGCTAACTGTCCTCCGACGACTGGCAAAATTGGCAAGCGCCATTGGGCCATTGTTTGGCAACACCATTGGCGCCGGCATTACTCAGCATCTTTGAGTCGACGCGTGTACACTTAACACCTCTAGAATCTACGAATTATCTGCACTATCACAGCCACCTCAACCACCGGCATTCCTTGGGTGAACAAAACAATTGAACATCTCAACAAAAATAATGTTACTCTGCTCGAATTGTGTTTGATGCGACTTGGTTGATTTGCAGAGTGCCCAAGTTTGGTGCTGCCAAACAATGGCCCAACGGCACTCGCCAATTTTGCCAGTCGTCAGAGGACAGTTAGCAAAAACCAGCAAGTCACGTAATACAAAAATGTAAGCAGAAAATATATTGAAAACACTCCACGTTTCAACTCTCATTCTGGTTTTTGCACTGTCTGGAGACGGGTGGGAAGGAGTCTGGGAAAAGCAGCACTTCATGACACTCTAGGCATATACCTCGTCATCTGGTGCACAACACAACAACAATGACAATACCCACATTCAAGGATTGTGGCTTCCCTCCTGGCACCTTCCATACCTGATCCTTCATTTCCAAACTCACATGAAACCTACCACATACCTAGCACTCACCCGCTCTGCACAGCTCTCGTTCCTAAACTTGTTATGGTCCAGAGTGGAATACTGAGGGCTAGGGAAAGAACTTTGGACAATGGCCCAATCAATTAGGGCCAGATTCAATCTCTGAATTCTCTGAGGCTCAACCATTAGTTTAGTTGGCTGGCAAGCCTCTTTTGGTGTTTTGAAGTTTATGGTCACCAGTGTGTTCCTCGACATAGGAATTGAACATCTCATCTTGCTCTGAGGAATTTCTCAAGCCTCCGAGATCTTTTACAGCATATAGGTTGTCAAACCCAGGGGTGAGGGAAGATTGGAATGCTCCACTTCACTGACCACCAAGTTCTAATCTCCCTTCATGTTTTCCTCAGCCACCATAGTGACCATAGCAGGAGATGAACGTTCTGATCCAGCATGGACAATTGGGTTGCTCATGTGTTGTCCCTGAGTGCAGTTTTGGGGGTTGCAGGGAGATATGGGGAAGAGGTCAAATACCCAGTTGACAATGATCAGTGCGTGTATGGCTTCCTCTATCTTTTAGGCTTGTAATCATCAGTTTTTCGTTAGTTGTTCTAACAATCATATGGGTCAAATTCTTCACCAGCCCCACCCTCTCCAACCTCCATCAAAATATATTAACAATCATTTGCAGTCACAAGCTTATCGCCTTCTTCTTGCTCTTTATTGGTGCTTTTATCTGTCATGCCATTCCCACCATGAAGTAGCATCAGGTCAATCATTGAGTATTGGTGTTGGGTTTAGACGTTTGATTGGACAGGTGGGGGCAGGTGGACTACATGGATGATTTTGAGGGCTTGAGAAGTGTGTCTCTTAACACATGTCTCCTTTACCTTCAAAGTCTTTACAAACTCATGTTGACTTGGAGGATAGCAAACCACTGCAGCTGGTGGAGCCATTTCCTAGCAACTTGGAAGGCCAAGCTCACAACTACAACACCCAATATGAGTGTGTCAGCATGCTGCAGCCTCTTTTTATGTGTCTTCTTTCCTGTCAGTGTTTGGTCACAAGCCATTGATATCCCACATGTGTCTTTGTATTGCATCTAATATAACCTACTGTACATGATCTACAACTTTCTTGTGTTGCTCTTATCCAGTCTTCTTCAAGGGGGCACACCCTTGAAAAAAGAAGAATCAGGGTCAATTTTCTCTGAGCTTCCTTTGGGAAGAACCCTCCCTCCCTATGTAAGCTCTCCTCAGACCATATATAGTAATTACACATGATATTTTTGCCACACTTTTGAGTGGCCTTGTCCAAAGAGTGGTTCATTTGCTTGAGTATGCCCCGGTAACCACTGAGTACATCATCGTCATTGACGGTGCAATTGAAGTATTGGAAGACTGCACCCACACTGCAAACCTGCAAGAGAATGTATGAAAGCAGAATTCCCTTGTTCAACTCAGACAGAATCTGTCAGAATTGTGAGTTTAGTTGCTCCATGTCTATATTGTGTTCACTTACCATTGCAGCCATCATCAACATTTGTTTCTGCCAATTGATCAGACCACAATCCTTCACGAGCTTCTCCACATGGAGGCAAAGGACCACATCCCGTGCCAACGCTGGACCGACAACGATGGTGCAGTAGAGGATGGACACGTTTCCTCTGGCCCATCACGGATGGGACTCCCATCGACAATGCCCTGAAAGTCTCTGAGGTGTGTACTACCACAGAGGCGTTTGAGAATGCCACTTACCGAGTTGGTATTGCCAGATCTCCCTGTATCTGTTTTTTCAATCCCTTCATCAGCCATCCCTTCCATGTCAAAGCTATCATGGTCATGCTACAGAAAATAAAATAGTAAGTGTATGTGCATTTCTCTGTGTTTGTATTACTCACCTGTGCCACATCCAAGTTATGGCAAATCTGTGTGGAGACATTGAAACATCTCTCGTCCATGTTGTTGCCATTCACCAAGCCCCTTAGAAACGACATCTGGGAAGGCAAAAGAGTCTTGCATACGGTTGCTGGATGGGCAAGGATGGTACAGCGATGCTGGCATCGTATTGCTATGGCCTGGACCAAGGGTAAACGGTCCTGTTGGATGGGTGGCATTACGTGGCAAGCAAGGGGCAGGCATCAGTGAGAGGCAAAGCTGGGGGTTGAAAGGAGGTAAGCTATTGTTGGAATTCATTCTACAGAACAGAGTGTTGAGAGGAGAGGGTCAGAAGAGGAGGATCCATTCCTTTTATACTGATGTGTTTGATTGCAGGTGTTGTGAGGGAGACACACTCATTGTGATAAATGAAAAGCGCATCTTGACACTGCCACAGGAGCCGGTATAAAAAGGAGTGCACCCCTCCAACCGCCACCATACCAGCCCAGTGTAGCGCCTGCTACTAGCACTCACTATTTTACCTTGATTTGAACTGATTTATGGAACTTCCAAAGATACAATATCTGAAGTATATTGAGTATTAGCGTGAGCCTGAACGGCTAGTAAAGGGTTGAGAACTAGCGCGGAAGGATGAGACGAGACTAAGTCTTCTTACTGCACCCAAAACCTGTAGGGGTCGCTCTGTTCTACAAACTTCAGAACATCAACTAGTCTCTGTGACCAGACCAAGGGAGGAATTAGACAATAACAATGAGCGACCAACAGATGGAATAAAAGAACGCTGCACGATGCGAATCAAGCAAGAACCTCATCTGAAGAATGGATGAGACTGTTACGAACTTATGAACTTTCAGTAAGGCATGACAGAAGTAAAGCAAAGACTAGAGCACCTCAGATTCAATATCAAGGAACAAAGGTACTAGCAGGGATGGATTCATTTCATATAAGTCAAAGTATATGATCAACTTCAGAACTTAAGGATAAAAGACATATAGTCTATCTACAAAAGTAGTAATGGAACAAGAGATAGATGTACGAGTCTGGGAGGACTTTAAAGGAAAGATGATCCTACTCCCATATGTTGTGGACCGCAACTTTGTCCCATCCTAAGTATTCGTCTACCTTGGAATCTTCATGTTGGTAGTCCCAAACAGATGGAGAGTCGGGTCGGTTTAATTCATCGGGATAGAATTCTTCATGGAGGATGGGATTGTGGTGGTAGGATGGACGAGTAACCCAGTACGGCATGAGAGGGTTGTACTGGAAGAAGGCTAACTGCTTGGGCTCCAACTTTGAGGGAGGAGGATTGTCCATGCAGTTGACAACGGAGTTGATCCAAGCGTGGGTGGCACCAGGAATAAAGACCGTATGGGAACCTAAAAACCCTACGCAAGTGATTGCCTCTGCAACCATGTTGATGACGTTCTGAGCTTCGAGAGGGATGTACCCAGATAGGTTGTCTTTGTAGAAGTAGACGGGGGCCTGTCTGAAGTTGAAACAGGTGATGTAACCCCAATAGATGGAGATGTGTCGGCTTGGGAAGAACTGCTGAAGGAGCAAGCCTAGCAAGGGTTCCCTTGAGGTCGAGAGGAATGCGAGGAATGAGGCTGCGATCGGTCAACTTGGCAGAATAGTCCTCATGGTATGGCCAGTGCTTGTACAACTCTGACACAGATTAGAATAACTTCAGAAGAAAGGAATATGATTAGAACATACTATACAGAAGGTTGCAGAAGTGATCTTCTATGGTGTGGATGTTGGGCATAGTGGTGATTGACAAAGGTGAGTAAAAAGGGCTTGCACGGACCGACAAACCCAGTGTCCTACCACTTTAAGAAGGATTTGAATGGGGAAAGACGAAGTTCTGAAGAAAGGAACTAAGTAGTACCTGCTGAAACACAAATGTGAACGGCTCCATGGGAGCAAATAAACTAAGAATTTAGCCTTGAAATTCAATGGCTGAACTTCGGAAGAACAGGCACGGTCATGTTACATGGAGGCAAAGAGTACTATGCGTCTAGGTGGAATAAACTAGGCAGTACAGAGTCGTCGAGGTGATCGTACCAAGAAATAATGGAAGGAACATCTACTTCAGAATCAGTATAATGCCATGCTTTGTTCTGCTGAAGACGGTCTAGATAATATAGGTCACAGACCAAAGGACAGTAGGCTAGAGGTGTACGGGACAACCAGCGACCCATCTGAGGGGTAAAATCAATAAACTGAAGTTCCTCATAACCCAATGTTGGAGGTGCAGGAGCTTTGGTGGCAAAGACGACGGCATTGATCCACGCTTGGACAGCTCCAGGAATGAGGGCAGTCTTCATAGAAAGGAAACCAACGCGGGCAATACCTTTGGCGACGGTGTTGACAAACTTCTGAGCCACGAGAGGAAGGTTGGTATGGAAGTGGACTTCGCAGAAGTATACCTCATCTTGGTGGTGATCATATTGGACAAGGTAGCCCCAGTACAGGGAACGGTGGCGACTGAGAAAGAAGTGTTGGAACAGGAGGCCAAACATAGTTTTGTTCCACTGATCAAAAGGAAGGGAAAGGATGAGACGGCGATTGCCTACTTTGAAGGTTGAGTCGTCGTGATAAGAATTAACGTCATAGAATTCTATAGGCAACGTTCAGCAATACGGGAAACACAGAATATGAGATCACTCACGGAATAGAGTGCTTCTGAGGTGCTCAAAGATGTTGTGCAAACTCATACTGAGTTTGGGGCGAAAGTAAGCAAGGCTGGAGGAAGATACCTCTTGCCTTCACTTACCTCTGAACCGGAAGATCTGAAGATAAAATTTACTTTGGAAGTTAGAAGTGGTGCCACAGTAGAAGCTGTTCAAGGCCCAGTATCCAAGTGATTGAGATGCAATTGACGGTCCCTGAAGCTACTACTTTGCACAGGAAGGCAAACCACCTATACTAGAAGGAAAATAGAGTCTAGAACGACACTTCAGAAGTTGCCACAGCTAGTTCAGAAGGCTAGAACTAAGGGGACTTTTGAGGCAAATAGAAGGAACTTGCGACCCAAGCATTGGAACTACCACTCCAATACCTGGGATCCACAAGGACCGCCAGGAATTTGACTAGATATATCAGAGCAGATATTATCCTGCCCTTGCGCTGCGAAAAGGAATAATGCTTGAGTAAACCGTTGGGATACGAAGAGAGGCTACTCCTGGGCGCTAAGAAGGATAGCTTAGGATCTCAGAATGAGAAAGGACTACAGTACGAACTTCAGTTGATGGAGAGACTGTACTTCTGAAGATACAAGGGCATGACTCATAGACAGAACCAGATAGGATAATATATCCACCAGCTACAGCTGGGCCAATAAAAATGAACCCCATCAAATAGCACGTCTACAAGGATCTTCTAAAGCAAATAGTAAATGTTGACTTTGGGACCAAAACACATAGAATAATACAAACTCGAAAGAAATACCAAAGAAGGTAGTTTTAGATAGAAAGCAGATGTATATTCATAATCTGTACGATTGGGTAGAATTAGTAACTGCTAGGGTATATATATAAGGACTGGGGTTTTCATCAAGGATCCCCAGGCAATCCATAATATTTCATCTGGAAAGCAACCAACACCACTGATTGGCTGAGGAAGCAATCCATACAAAAGTATCTACAAGGCTCCAAAAGCAGGAACCTGATTGGTGGCACACTCTAGGGTCTTTGGGTTAGCTTCAGGAGAGACATTAGAACAGAATAGAATGATTTGTTGAACTTCAGAACTTGACTGATTTGACTTGAGAAACTTATTGAACTTATTTGGTATCCAACTACGCTGATTGGAAAGGCTAGTTGAGCCTCCAAGGCATTTGGGCTAAGCAGTTTGTTCCATTGACCAATTGGCAAGGTCTTTGGTTTGGGTAGACCACTTGGGGTCATTTTGTTACTTGGGTATTTGAACTTTGGGTATTCTGAACACTTAGGGGTTCTTCTGTAGTTGCTTTGAGGCTCAGAATGAACTTCTGCAGCACACCATCACACACTGCTCTTCACATTTCCAAATTATATCCCTTCTACACATCTATACAAACCCTTATACACATACTCTCCACACTTTAGACAAGTGTGGAGCTTCATTTAGTTTGTAGAGGAACTTCTTGTATTGACTTTGTTGACTTCAGTGCAGTCTGACTACGTGCAGAACCTTTGATCAATGCCGATCCACGCTTCCCGTGCCTTTCAGCTACATCCAGTGTTGGGGAGATTTGGCTATTTTAGTTAGGTTTTATTTACACTGGCATGTGGCACATCTATACCGGAGAATTGCAAATCTCTCTGATCACACTGCAAAAGCGCAAGGGCTCTTTTCATGGGGAGGCCCCTACCAATGCCCATAAGTCCCTTCTGCATTTGACTGTGTCTTTCCATTGAATCCCCAATCACAGAACGAAGCGGCCCAGGCTTTCCAACCCCAACACTCGAGTATACTGCCAGGTCATCAAAGCTCTTCATGGCCTGATCAGCCCAAGAGGTTGCACACGCTTGTTCAATATTAAATGGAACCCCTGCGGCGACAAGCCCACTTCAACTGGCTCCATGTGGTCAGGATGCTGACAACCTTGCTCAACATCTCCCTAAGAGTGCATCCCCCTCGCATTCTAGTTCTCTCAAGTTTTTCATTCAATGCAAAACAGAGGTTATCATTCCCGGCACCGCACGAGCTGATCAATATTTGGCTGATGCACACAACATCTGCCTCCGTGATGTTTACAGTGTCTTCCAAACCCTGGAAGACATTGTAGCAAGTGTTGATGACCTTTGACTTGATATTCATGAGATTTGCCATGCTTTGAAGGCAATAAAGGCGATTTTTGGGCCATTGGGACAGAAGTGATGCTGCAGTCGGAGACAAAACAATGGTGGAAGATGGCTCTGGCTCAGATGGTGGTAGTGATGTAGCGCCTGCTAATAAAAGCAGCCTCCGAACCATAATTTTAAGTGATTTTGCGCTTAATAAGTGTGAATTAGAACATTAGGGACACAAGTATTAGCGTAAGTCCCGAACGGCTAGTAATAGGCTCAGACCGGTGTATAAGGTGCTTCGGAAGTACAAACACCTACTTCTCTGAAAACTGTAGGGGAATAGCATGCTGAAGAGTAACTTCAGAAGCTTGCACTCGGTCTGTAGTCATCATTCAAGGGAACGGTTTCCTGGTTTGGAGACATCCAGATGAGAAGATTCAGTGGAAATACACACTTCAGAAGCAGAGAATGATAGGCGGACTACCTAAGAGGAACACTGAAAGAAACTCAGCTCGGAACGACGATTGAAGAAGAGGGTTGGTAATAAATTCAGAGGTACAAGGACTCTACGTTATTAACAACTTCTCTAATCTACGATGATGGACTAGGGCAGCTTCTTGATAAAGGAACGAACTCTACGACAGGATTGTATGAGCTATACGAAGATGGTCAGTATAATACCAGAATGGAGCTTTGGAAGAAAATACCGAAGGAACGATCTACTCCCACATGTTATTAATGGCCACTTTGTCCCATCCGAAGTAGTTGTCCAGCTCGGAGTCTTCACGTTGGTAGTCCCAGACGGATGGAGATTCAGCTCGGTTCAGCTTGTCGAGATAGAACTCTTCGTGGAGAATGGGATTGTAGTGGTAGAAAGGATGAGTAACCCAGCGACCCATAAGAGGGTGGTACTCGAAGAAGAAGAGGCGTTGGGGTTCTAACTTTGAAGGAGGAGGATCCTCCATGCAACCAATGACCGAGTCGATCCAAGCATCGACAGTGCCAGGAAGGAACGCTGTGTGCGAATGTAAGAACCCAACTCGCGCAATAGCCTCGGCGACCATGTCAATGATAGCTTGAGCGTCGTAGGGAGGGTTGTCGGAGAGGAGATCATGATAGAAGTAGATGGGGGCTTGCCGAATATCGAAACACGCAACGAAACCCCAGTAAAGGGATATATGTCGACTAAGGAAGGAATGCTGAAGGAGTAGGCCCAGCAAGGCTTCTCTCTCGTGATCAAGAGGAATGCGAGTGATGAGTCGACGTTTGGGTAATGAGCGGGAATAATCCTCGTAGTAGGGCCAATGCTTAAACAGCTCTGTGAAGAGTTAGACTTGGTTCGGAAGGAGTAACATCGAGCCAAAACATACTGAATAGGAGATTACAGAAGTGGTCTTCTATAGTTCAGACTGTGGGAAAGATGAAGTTCCGAAGCAGGAACTAAGTAATACCAGATGAAACACGACATGGACTACGGCTCCACAGGAGCAGATAACTGAGAATTTTCGCCTTGAAACTAGATAGGTGAACTTCGGAAGAAGGAACGCGATCATGTTACATTGGGGCAGAGTGTACTACGCGTCTAGGTGGAATAAACTAGGCAGTACAGTATCGTCTAGGTGATCGTACCAAGGAACAACGGCTGGCACGTCTACTTCTGAATCGGAATAACACCAGGCTGCGTCCTGCTGGAGACAATCTAAGTAATAGAGGTCACAGACTAAGGGAGAGTAGGCTAGAGGGGTACGAGATAACCATCAACCCATTTGAGGGGTGAAGGTGAAGAACCGAAGTTCCTCATAACCCAGAGTTGGAGGTGCAGGAGCCTCGGCGGCAAAGACAACGGCTTCAATCCAGGCTTGGACAGCTCCAGGAATAAAAGCAGTCTTCATAGTAAGGAAGCTGACTCGGGCGATCCCTTCTGCAATGGTGTTGACGTACATCTGAGCAGCGAGAGGAGGTTGATATGGAAATGGACTTCGCAGAAGTACACCTCGTCTTGATAATGATCGTAACAAACGAGGTATCCCCAATATAACGAACGATGGCGACTGAGGAAGAAGTGTTGGAACAGGAGACCAAACAGAGTTTCATTATGCTGATCGAAGGGAAGAGAAAGGATGAGACGGCGATCGCCCACTTTGAAAGTCGAGTCGTCAGGATATGGATTGACATCGTAGAACTCTGTAAACATCAATCAGTTACCCTAGAACGTATAAGATGGGGTGCACCTACGGAATAAGGCATTTCTAAAGTGTTCGAAGATGTTGTGCAAACTCATAGTGAGTTTGGGGAGAAAGTAAGCAAGGCTTGAGGAATACACCTCTGGCCTTCAATTACTTCTGCACTGGAAGATCGGAAGATAAATTTTCACTTCAGAAGTAGAAACGTGGTACCACAGTAAAAGCTGTTCCAGGCCCGGTATCCAAGTGATCGAAATATGATCGACGGTCCTGAAGGTACTACTTTGCCTCTGAAGGTGGAAAACCTGTGCTATATTAGAAACAGGACTTAGAACTGAACTTCGGAAGCTACCAAAGCCAGCTTAGAAGGCTGGAAATGAAGGGACTCTCGAAGTAAAAGGAGTGGACTTGTGAATCAAGAGCTGGAGTAAAATGTGCTGGTACCTGGGATCCACAAGGACCATCAGGAATTTGACTAGATAAGCTTCGGAGCAGGTATTAGCCATTCTAAATGGCGAGAGTATACCTCTCACACCGATGAAGGATACCTGATACTATAGTCGTTGGGAAGCTGTAAGAAAGGAGGTTCTAAACTGACTTAAGGATTGCAGAAAGAATGAACTTCGTACGAGGAAGTATAGTACTTCTGAGGGACGGACAGATATGACTCATGAACAGAAGCAGATAGGATAATAAGATACACCAGCTGCGGCTGGGCAGAGGGGACACGAAATCCACCGAATAGCGCGACACAAGGATCTTCCAAAGCAAATATTAAATGGTGACTTTGGATCCCAAAACGCGTAGAATAATACAAAACTCTCCAAATGACTACTATAATAAGTAAATTCAGCTGCGGAAGCAGGCTATTGAGCAAATTCGTACGAATCGGTAGAATTAGCACATCGTAGAGTATATAAAGAGTGGGGTTTTCATGAAGAATCCCCAAGCAATTTGTACGAGAGTATTCAGAGGATATGAAGCTATTCCACTTGTTGGGTAGTTAGTAGACTTGGAAGCGCTTCTGGAGAGACATTAGAACAGTAAAAAGAATAGCACGTTGTTGAAAGCAGAACTTGAAATCTATTGAACGTTTGATTGACTATTGCTTGTTTGTCCGCGACACCGATTTGAAGGCTTAGCACATTGTTGAACTTCCGAAGCTAATTGGGCTGAGGATTCATTGTACCCATTGACAATTGGTCTTTGGTATTGACAGACTTAGTTGAAGTCTTTGCTTATTGTTTGATTGATTGACTTGTCTATTGCTACCCGCGGACAAATACCCTGAAGCTAGTTGAGCCTAAGGACGTACTTCCGAAGCAAATACAACACCATCTATTCCCGAAACAAACCTAAGAACCTCTCTTCCGAAATACCAATTAGACTTCAGAGCTTGTTACAGAGTTCGAGATCGCCCGAGTTGAGCTATTTCTTGAGTCAGATTTCTTACCAGGCTGCTACTACAGTCTAGCTAAGAGTGGAACCTTCGATCAACGCCGATCCCCGATTCCCGCACCCTTCAGCTACACTTACGTGTGTTGGGAGGATTTGACTTTTCTGTTAGATTTTGTTATACACCACGAGTGGCGCTATACAGCGAGTCATCTATCACCTCTGAATATAGCATAGACGTACAGGAACCCTTCCATAAGTATGTTTTCACTGCGGATCACAGCTAAGTGTTTGGACAACTCATAGCATTTTTTCATTAACTCGTGGTCTTGAAAACTCATGAATGGACATTGAAGTTGGCCTTACATTGCATTGAGAGTGCACACATGCACAGTCCTCGTGATCTCGTTTGGTTTTCCCATGCCTCTGTTTAAGTCTTGCCCTTAGACCACCATCTCTCCTCTGCCCTCCTTCAACCACATCATTGATTGCTTGCCCTTCAGTAAATATACATTGCAGTTAGTGAGTCTTTTCCTGAGTCTTGTCCTAAAGTGCTAGACGCTAAGACTTTGGATACAGAGACAACGGCAACAGAAGTCGTCTAGCAGAGACGACAATGGAGAAGGCAGAGACAGCGAGCAGAGAGCAAGAGCAAGTAGAGAACTGGTCCCAATGACAAGTTAGATATATTGCAGGTAAGGAGAAACGGAATTAACTACTCACCTGGTCCCAATGACAAGAGGTCAAGATGAGGGACCAGGTGTAAACTGCCTAGCTTATATACTGGAATATGAGTTGTGCGAGAATAAAGAAAGATAATAGAGAACAAGGGAAAAACAATAGTAGTCCAGGTATGGAATAATAATGAGTCTGGAACAAGTAACTGTTGTGTATAAAAGGACAAGGAGGACAAAAGAAACAATGGATGGGATGGGTTGTGAAGACGATGTGAAAGAACAAGGATGAGGAAGGAATGATGGGAATGATGTGGAAAGGGGAACTGGGTATCTGGTAGGCATCAAAGTAACAAATGGGTGTCAAAGTGACAAACAGGCGCTAAAAGGGGAATGGGTGCTAAGAAAGGAAAAGATAGGGGGAAAAGCAGCACTTCATGACAAGTCTCATGCTTTTCATACCTCTGGGGCCTATGCCATTGTTCAACGTCTCTCTGAGACTGGCAGCACAATCTCTGCTTTTCACCAAACTGCATTCAGATGATGTGTTTGATTGCCAGGCTCTCGACAAATCCAAGATTCAACCCTTGGATCTGGATTTATATATGCGACTGATCGTCAACATGTCTCATGGGCGCGACTGTATCTCTTTTACTTGCCAATAACCTTTGCAGAGCTTTGCTGATCTCCTCCTCAGCAAAAATGTCTTCCGAGATGCCCCAAGTGTGGCAAAGAAAGGTTCAAATTGCTGTATCTGCACCACAATTCAACACGCTAAGACTTTACAGCTCCGGAATGGCAAAACTTTCACAGATATCGGGTTCACCTCACCAATCATGGTCTCAACTGTTGATTTTATGCAACTCATGCAGCCAGCAATAGAGAGAGAGGAGGTTTTCTGGGGAGAAGAAGGCTGGGAGATGGGTGGAGAGAGTAGGAAGGAGGAGGAGGGCACCTGGCTGGCGGGTGATTGGACAGAGTACCACACACCGGGATCTTCATCCTCAAAACTAAAGTTGGAGGATGTTCCAGCATGCAGCAGCCCCAACAAGCAAAAATTCACCTTTGAAGAAGAACCTCCCTGTACCCTGAGCCTGGGCAACACACAATGGGCCAAACGTCAGTGGCGAGATTTCAAAGGCCCCAAAGCACATGTCTTGTTCGATCCTCCACTGGTTTCAGAGCCAATTGCCACAGCTTTTGCTTCAGAAGCCCTGCTGTCAACGACAGACACATACACTGCTAAGAATATTGTGTACCGTGGCGAGTTCAAGGAGTCAGCAAAGGTGTATACGTTGCAAGAACTAGAAAACCTCAATCATCGGAACATTGAATGGGATGGCAAGTACATACTCTTTGTCACTGGGGCATGAAACTTTTACTGACCAGGACTCAGATCATCAAGACTGATTATGGATCCGGCAGGTTGGATTATTGCGGTCATGGTGGGCCGGCCAAGTGACCCCTTGTATGTTGAAGACACATTATGGTTCCACAACAACATCGTCGAGTGTCACCCTATGTTTGAGGGTAGCAATGAGTCACAACAGCGTGCAGCATTTCCTGCTCAGGCTGTTGGCATCTCTCATGGGATGGGTCAGGCATATCCAGTGCAGTTGCAGAATGCAAAGTATGGAGATATGCTGCAAAAGCTGCTTCAGACCAGGGAGGCAGCACGAATAGCAACCTTCCAGAGTGGTGAGTTGACATTATACCTTCCATCTGCCTAAACTGAACTTCATGCCTTATCCAGCGTCTTACTTGCAATGGTGCCCAGACAGCCATAAAAGATACAGTGATGCCAAACATTTCCTGTGAAATCACTCCAAAACTGCTGGTCAATGGTGGAACTTTGAGCGTAGTGTATACGCCGCTGCCACAGTTAACTTCAGGCCTCAGATGCGGACCTACAAGCATTGGGATGTGCAAAATGCTGCCTTTGGATGGTGCGCTGTGACAGCACTTAGTCGTTATAACCATGAGGCTGGGGGCCACCTGGTCCTCTGGGACTTAGGGCTAGTTCTTCAATTTCCACCGGGATCGACTGTCCTCCTGCCATCAGCCTCAATAGCGCTTGGCAACGTGCCAGTTGCTGACAATGAGACTCGTACATTGTTTACTCAGTACACAGCAGGTGGTCTGTTGAGATGGGTGGACTGTGGTGGCTGTAGCCTGGAGGAGCTTTGCAAGGAGGACAAACAGGCTTACCAGGCCAACCGAGATGCACTAAAGTTGGGGGAATCCCTTCGGGAGGGTATTGCAAAGTTCACCACAATGGAGAACCTGCTCAACTGTGGCACAGTCAAGTGGGCAGAATCTAGATAATGTTAGTATTGTAGATTAGCTACCCTTCCCACATCTTGAAAATCTATCCTTTATATTCTTTGACTACATTACTATGTGTGGATTGGGGAATACTTTGAAGAAACTTGTGAGCACTGACATTGGTGTTTAAGTTGACATGAATGGACGGTCACATTACTCCGACATGTCCTTTCAACAATCCCCTTTCATCATCAAGCACCCATTGTCATCAACACCAATGCCCAAATACATCAGTCTCAAAAAGCCTCAGGTGAACAAACATGGCAAGTACACTTTTTGACTGTGGTGCTCTATAACCGTTCTAACTTTCCCCTTGTCCAGTCTGGGAGATATGAATGGTCAGTGACAAGTGGAAAATCTTTTGCAAGCCCTGCAATGACCAAAGATCCAAAACAGAAGGACGAAACCTGTATCTGGCCCAGAAATACGAGGGCTCCACGGAACACATTCAAAACTCGAATCCTTCATGATCCAAGTCCTCTCAATCCCAATTCAATTCCTCTCAACCTCACACAAGACAACCTGCAGTGCCAATAACAACGACCTTTGATCTCGCAGCTATGAGACTAATACATTTCTTCTTGCCTGTGCATGAACATGGGGAAGATATCTCAAACCAGGCAACCAATGTACCTTCAACTTCAAGATACATGCCAGACTGGACCGCACTGGACATAATGAATGGAGAATTTGAACCACCAGGAGATGCACTAGGTGCAAATTCTGAGATTTTAGCCCAGGTGAATGATATTTGGAACAATGGCCCAGACATGGTTGTTTCAGATGATAATGAGGTGGAGATACCCCTGGAGGATGAGGAGAGATTGGAGGGTGACAGAGATGAATTTACACCAGGTGAGTTCTGCTAAATGACAGCTATGACCAACACTCAACCTCACTCTAGAGTCGGACCATATAGATCTGGGTGCAGCCCCAAAGCATCGTCGTGCAGAGGAGGTAGACAAGATGCACCAATGGTTTCCTTGGGATAGCCGGCTTGTATGTCTCTGCCTAGATTCCTTTGTCCACCACCTAGCTGACCTGTGGTTTGTGACAGACATGTTCACTCAATATCATGATGCATATACCACAATCCTTGTTCTCAACCCCACAGCTTGATCTCTTTCTGTGGCTTTTTCAAGTCAATGGCGTGTCCGACGTTCCATCTATCAAGACAATGAAGAAGCTCAATGAATATCTTCAAAAGCTCTTTGGTATATAGATCTACAAATACAAAGGAGCCTTTGGGCACATATACTATGTGAATAGCTTCGCCGACATCATCGCTCAAGTACGTGAGTTCTCTATACATAGAATTGACATCAGGCTCACCCAAACTCCCCAACCCAAGGAAATGTTGAATCCCAGAGTCCAACCAAACCTGTCTTTCTATCCCAAAGACCCAGGCAGTGTTCTTGGTGAAGCTAGACAGGCTTCACAATGGCTGAAAGAAATGGACAACGACAAACTTACACCAATGGTACGACTCGGAAAGGGATGTGCTGCCAAAGATTTCTGTTGAACCAGCATAGTTAAATGCACAGTGTGTAAGATGAAATGAACCTCACATGGGTGATACTTGAGTTAGAAGACTTGAGATGCTTGAGTTGTAGTACAATAGACTGTTAAAGTTGTATATTGAACTGAGGACTCTACGCCTTTTTCTACCTAGCTTTTATACTAAAGTCCTTGCCTATCTACTAGTCATACAGATGTAGGTAAGTGTGAATACACTTACTGATACTACTACTAGAAGTAGGCATAAGTTCCTATGCTGAGTGAGCAACATATAAGCAGATACATGCTAGCTAGATTATAACTGGTCTGCTAAGTATAACAGTCCATTGTGCCTCGCACATTGGAGGCTTTATTAATGCTATTCACTGTAAGCGTGTGCATGAGAGTAAGGTACATATCTACAGAGTCATTCATGATGAAAGTAGATACATAGTATGAGACTTGCATGAGAGTACAAGTGTAACTAGGAACAAGTCCTATTACTAGTTGTATGCGTACACAACACGTCAACAATGTATCACATGATATCCAACATGCTCAACAATTTCTACATATTTGAACCAGCAATCTTATCTGCTGAAGGTGGATCTGTTTGGATGCCCCACCGATGGTATATGAAGAAACAGGCTGGAGGACAGATGGTGTTGGTGGGTTGGTGTTGGCAAATGGTGGAAATACCAGATCACTCAGGTAGCAGCAGAGGATCATGGCAAGTGTTGACAAATGATGAAGGGGTATTTGAACAGAATGAGTTCCTGGTGCCATTCACTGACTTGAAGGGCCACGAGCAATTGTTTGGGTTTTCCACGCCAGTCTCAAATGTTTCATGGGAGTGATGTGTACCTGTCACGTTCCACTTGAGTTTTCTCAATACCTGTGGCTATACAGAGGTAGTGGCTCCTGTCATGAAGTGCCGCTTTTCCCCCTATCTTTTCGTTTCTTAGCGCCCATTCCCCTTTCAGTGCCTGATTGTCACTTTGACGCCCATTTGTTACTTTGACACCTACCAGATACCCGGTTCCCCTCTCTTCATCATTCCCATCATTTTCTTCCTCATCCTTGTTCTTTCACATTGTCCTCACAACCCATCTTATCCATTGTTTTCTTTGTTCTCTTTGTTCTTTTATACACAACAGATAATCGTTCTGGACTTGTTATTATTCCATACCTGGACTACTATTGTTTCTCCCTTGTTCCTTATTATCTTCCTTTATTCTTGCGTGACTCATATCTCAGTATATAAGCTAGACAGTTTACACCTGGTCCCTCATCTTGACCTCTTGTCATTGGGACCAGGTGAGTAGTTAACTTCGTTTCTCTTTACCTTCAATATATCTAACTTGTCATTGGGACCAGTTCTTTTACCTGCTCTTGCTCTCTGCTCGTTGTCTCTGTCCTCTCCGTCGTCGTCTCTGCTAGACAACTCCTGCTGCCGTCGCTTCTGCATCCGAGTCTTAGCGTCTAGTGCTTTAGGACAGCTCCCAGCAGAGAGATTGTTCCCTCGGATTTGACAGATCGTTTCCAAGGCAATCGTTGGAGGAAGCTGGTGAATGGTCATAGAGTACTCACATTTCTGATATGGCTCTACTGCGATGATACTTCTGGAAACACGTCAAAGTGGTGGAACAAACACAACAGTTTCCTGTTTACCACTGTGGGACTCAACCGTACACAAGTATCTAAGGAATACAACATCCACTTTCTTTGTATGTCCAATACTGCACCACCGCTTGAAATGCTTGATGGGGTAGTAGATCAAATCTGGTATGTCAAGTCATCAACCTGTATGCTAAAGCACTGGATCTCATGTTCTTACAGCAATGGACAAACTCATGGAATCTGGGTGTGGGATGGAGAATTTAACAAGCCTGTACTGCTGATTCTTGCAGTTCTCGCCCTGCTGAGTAACAATCCCATGCAGTTGGAGTTTGCTTGTCACATTGGCTTGCAGGGAAAGATGTTCTGTCATGCCTGCAAAGTCATGGGGAAGGACTTTAAAGAAGAACATGAAGATGTGGACAGTGACAGCAGTCACGATTCAGACAATGATGGAGAGGAGGATTGTAATTTGGTGGCCAGTGGGGGGTGAACAGGTGAAGGCAGAGGACCCAAGAAGGGGAAGAAGTTTGTAGAAAGCCTTCAAGCAATGAAGAGAAGGGTCATGAACTTTATCAAGGTATGTCTACTACGTATCTGACCATTGTGCCAGGTTGATGTGATCTATACAGCCCAGGGATCCTCATACAAAATCAGAGACTGTTCAACAACTGGATGAACATTTTCAAACGGGTTTCGCCACGGGAACAGCTGGCAAGATGAAGGGAGAACAGACATGTACTGGGCTCAAAGACACATATCAGATGTTTTCTGTGGACCAGTTGTTGAACTCTTATAAGGGCAGATGGACAGTGGCCACCAAGACTGTGGCGCTCAATCAGGCACCAGCTGCACTACCTGCACAGACTACCAGCTCCATGTGGCGATTGAAAGGTTGTTCTATTCTTTTGAGGCGATAAGGCTTTGTTCACTTACCATTTCTGTGGCAGGTCTCAACCCTCACTCTGACACACCAGTGAAGATACTCCATGTCATTTTTCTTGGTTTTGTGAAGTACCTATGGAGGGACGTCATTCGAAATCAAATCAAGAAGGCAGAAAAAATGGCAGAGTTGTCTGCCAGGCTGTCCTCTGTCAATGTCGAAGGTGTGGGATTGCCTTCCTTCCTTGCAGGAGATACACTCACCAAGTACTATGGTTCCCTCACTGGTGGTGATTTTCGAAAGATTGCCCAGGTAGCTCCATTCGTGCTGCATGGTTTAGTCTCCGAAGATTGCTATAAGGCTTGGCTTGTTCTCTCAAAGCTCATCCCCCTCATCTGGCAGCCTGAAATAGTTGGTCTACTGCCGTATCTGGTGAGTTGATTGGTGTGGAAGCCTTCATCTTACTGATCCTGTAACAGGAAACCCTCAAGGCCGAAATCTAGAACTTCCTGATTCATGCTGCCAAATGGAGCATTCTATGGTTTAACAAGCCAAAATTTCACATTCTCATACATCTTCCAGACCATATACAACACTTTGGACCCGCCATTCTGTTTGCGACTGAGTCATTCAAGTCATATAACACTGTGGTTTGATGCAAAAGCACTCACTCTAACTGACAAGTTCCCTCTCAAGACATTTTGTTCAGGTTTGCGCAGGGGAATCATATCCATCACCTTTTGAGCGGTGGCCAATTCGTTCTGCAGGGGAACTTGCAATGGACAGAGGATGAGGTTCAGGCAAGAAGGGATTTTGACAATTCTGACCTACCACAGGCACGTTGTGTTACTGATATTCAGCTCTACTTCCAGAAGGGGGTCGTGCACAGAGACGACTGGGTCACTGTCAGCCCAAGACCGCTGGCATTGATTGATCAATCTGAGCCAGTCATGGGCCATTATCTGGGTCTCTCAACAGAGGGAGTAGGAGACAACAAATCAGGTGAGTATCTTCCAAAACGTGGAACAGCTAAATGGCCTCTGACTGCCTGAGTTTAAGGTAAATGTGAATTCATCAAAAACTTGTGATATATTACATTCTCACAAACATGAACCACAAAGCTCAACTGTTGAATCCAACAACTCTCCCAACCCAACGGGCACAACAACGTAGGCAACTTTCGAGTTACAGAGAGGGTTGCAATCAAGAACATCGGCCGCGACCTCAACCAGTCTACCTTCAGCACCCAATACACCCTTCTTCTTCTACGGGAGTCCCGGATCCTTGTCCCAGCGCTCAACCTCTTCACCCACATCAAGTCACTCTTCCAATACCTGTCCATGCATACACCAACAGTACTTTCACCAGGTCTCGATCTATTCTACAGCAACCACCAAGCCCACACTATCAACATTATACCCATTCTCCTCAGTATCTCTATCCCCCTACCACTCCGTCACCCCATATCCAGTGGTTGCAACGACCTTCGTCTTTGCGGAATTCCTCTCATCAGCCAGTGCATCCCAGCAGTCAGTTGGTGCTGAGTACCAACTAAGGGCTAGCCATGTACCAGACACTTTCCCCTTTTCACATCACTTCCTTTCTCACTATTGTTTTTGCACATTGCCCTCACAGCTCATTCATTCACTTGTTTTATTGTTCTTGTTCCACTCACCAGTTACTTGTTCCGGACTCGTTATTGTTTTATACCTGACTACTATTGTTTTCTTATTGTCTTTCTTTATTGGTTCACGACTCAAATTTCAGACCACTGACTGAGTATATAAGCTAGGTAGTTTACACCTGGTCCCTCATCCTGACCTCTTGTCATTGGGACCAGGTGAGTAGTTACTTCTGTTTCTCTCTATCTGCAATGTATGTAACTTGTTGTTGGGACCAGTCTCTTTATCTGCCCTTACTCTCTGCTCACTGTCTCTGCTGTCTCTGTTGTTGTCTCTGCTCATCAACTCTCACCGCTACCATCTCTATATTCAGAGTCTTAGCATCTACCGGTTTAGGTAAGTGAATGCACTTTTGTATCGACTGCCTAGAAGATTTGGGAAGAAAGTAGCATTCTGTATAATACATACACTCAACATGTGATCAGGCCATGCCAAAACAGATCCCGAATAACAAGTGGACCTGTGGCCCATAATATAAGATTTGGGAAGCTGTCTGTGATAACTTCCAACTTCAGACTATCCACAGCATTGTCCCTTTCCTCACCCACATTTCCATAAACACTCCATTCATCTATCTCCAGGCCTTCTTAACAGTATTGCTTGTGTGATTCTGGGAGCTGCACAGAATCATGAGACAACAGAATTGCAAGCAAGGAGAATTCCTGTTTACCCCATGGTACGTGCACAACCTAAGCTGGGTTTTGCAGGAGTAACCTTACGATCTTCCAGCTTGGGCTGTTTCTTTGGTCTGTTCAGTGTGGAGATGACCTTCCCTGCTGTTTGGGAACTGAACAGACCAGTTAGATGATATGTATAGATGATTCAAGGCATCTGTTCTTACTGTAGAGCTGTGGTAGGCTCTTGACTGGCAACACTGCAAGCTGTCTTCATTGCAGGAGATCTCTGTTCTGCTGTTTTGTGCTGTATTTGTGGGCTGGACGCTTCAATTGCCTTTCCCCGCACCCCAGGCCTACTCAAGAATTGAGGAACTAAGTGTAAGCGAGAGGCAGAGACTTACAGTGTTGTTTGTGCAGAGGTATTGTTGCGAGAGTCTCTTTCCAGACCGTTGACTACCTGTGATGGTTCTAATAGGCTAGACCCGCAAGTTGGACAGCTGTGAAAGGCAGGTGAGGTGGTATATACAAGACACTTCAAGCTGTGGTTCTTACCATTGAGCTGGTGTAGACTCTTGCCCAATACCTACTAAAGTAGCCTTTGTTCTGAGAAATCTTTGTTTAACCTTTTTGGGCTGTGCTTGTGGGATTGACACAGCGACTGCCTTTGCCAGTACCTGGGGCCTACTCAAATATTTTAGACACCAAATGTGGGTCAGGAATGGAGGCTTACAGTGTTAGGCATGTAGAGGTATCATGGCGGCAGTTTACCAGCACTCTTGTGGCTTCCTGTGATGGGTTCGTTCGTTTAGATCCCAATGCTAGAGAGCTGGAAACGGTTGGTGAGATTGTGGGTGTGACGATGTGGTATATAAAGCTCACTGTTTGTTTGGATTAGATTTCTGGGCAACATCTCTCAAAGTATTTGCTTGATGTGCAGTTTTCTGAACCCTTGTCTGTTGTTGTTTGACACGGTGTCTCTCTTCCACAGAACTCTCCATGTCCCTTGCATGAAGAATATCTAAAATTTGAGCTCAAATGTCAACCAGGGGAAGCATGCCACAAGTATTGAGTATAGAGCACACATACGTCGGTCTCCCAAGTGCATCAATGTGCCTTTCACACGTAAGGCAACCAGTAAGAAAGCTGATGAGGATGTGTACTGGGAGGTTGTGGAGCAAGATTCATTCTCACCTAATTCCTCTGAGTCTTCGTGCTCATCCGAGCTTTCTAAGTCTTCATCACTGTCCATGTCTTCCAGCTCCTCATTTCTTTGATTATGAGGATCACCTAAATTCAAAGACTAAATTACTGATAACAAATAGAAGGGAGTGGGTGGTACGCACCCCAAATCAACTCGGGATACCCATGATCTTGTGTGTATTGCTTTCCGTCAACAGCATAGTTTTTTTTGCGCAAGTGATTTGTGACCATGGCAAGATCATTAGTGTACCAATATGACCCAACCCACACCTCAATCCTCAGCTTAGGTATTCCAGCCTGCTCCCAATCCTCCTTCAAAATCACAGTCCTTCCTTCCGGGTCCCATGACCAGTAAAATAGCTGGTCAGGAAGGGGATAGGGGACGCAGTACATTCCGTCAATGTATTCTGTGCGGAGGGGTGGAATGAAAAGGTATGTGGGTGTAGAACTCGTGGTTGGGTTACATGAGAAGTTGCCAGTGATTGAGAAACCAATTTCATCAACAAAGTCTGGAGACAAGTATCAGAGGATATGAAGATGCGAGTGAGAACAAAGATCTGCGAAGTACTAACATGTTGTAATGTTGCTACTCTTTCTGGACTGGCACAGGTAAGCGGCGCGGAGCTGGGTTCGGACCTCCAACGGAAGGCGTAATGAGAATTGTAGATAGACTCGGGTGTCATGGGTGTTGTGAAATTGAAAGTCGACACGTGAATAGACTAGTGGGATCAGGAAGAGGAAGAGACGAATATGAATTCAAGTATACCTTTCTCGGAATAACTAACATCGATGTTGTAACGCCAATTCTCAAAACACCACTCGGGACGCGGAGTACAAGGGAAGTGGGCAAGAATTCCACTTTTCTCGTAGTCAATAACAGCTCCAAAGGTTAACCTACCATATCGTGAAAATTTCGACAGGGATGACAGGTATGCCCGGCCGGTCCTTCCCAATGACGCGATCAGGTACAAGAAGTCACCGAAAGTGTTCTCCAAGTAGGTGGTGATCTTGTCGACATCGAGTTGGGGAAGAGGCTCTTGAGGAAGTGGGATTGGTGTGTAGTGTGTTACAAGATCACTCGGTCTTTCGACGGAGACGGAAGCATCGTAGTGCCAAGACCGAGTGTTGAGCTTGAACGTCCAATTTGACCACTCTTCCGAGATCTGTGGCACTATTTTTAGC
>JANHQD010002368.1:0-15824 GCA_024721195.1 Marasmius sp. AFHP31
GTCGTCTTCTGTCTTTGCAAACAGGGAGGCAATCGTTCTGGCTGTCCATTCTTCGGGTACGTCTGGATGCTCTTCGTCATCTTCCGTGAATAATCTATTGGGGAGTGGTCTCTCCATCCAGCGATGTTTGACTGGTCGTCTGCTTCCCGCTATCTTTTCCACTGGTTGGGGTATCCCCTTTCGTCTCGTCTTTGCCTCGGACTCGATTTTTGGGGCAACTCCCTTTATGTTGCAATCGGGGGGGCATCTCGTCATTTCAATGAGTTCTTCGTTCCAGTCGATTTCGGGGTTATGTTTCTTTAGCCAGTCAGTCCCTAGGATCACATCACTGTCTCCGATATCAGCGATATAGAATTCAGCCAGTTCGGTGTGATGTGAACTCCGATCTTCTGAATATATCCGGGTTTGTTGTCTGGTGGAATGTCTGATCCAACCCAAGGTATTCGCACTGCCGTCAACGTTTCTGATGGGAATTACTTCCGGTAGTCTCGTAAGAGTAAAATCGTTTTCTTTTGCGAATCGAGTGTTAATGAAGATCCCTTCTGCCCCACTGTCAAGAAGG
This sequence comes from Marasmius sp. AFHP31, assembly GCA_024721195.1. NCBI lineage: Eukaryota > Fungi > Basidiomycota > Agaricomycetes > Agaricales > Marasmiaceae > Marasmius > Marasmius sp. AFHP31. The sequence continues at coordinate 563 of JANHQD010002368.1, forward strand.
GCCTTTGCGTTGACTTTTCGTCCTGTAACTTTTCCAATGAATTCCACTCCAACAACGATTGATGGAGTCCGCTCGTTCCGTGTGAGTGACAGAATCCTTATTTCACTCGGGTTCGTAGTGATCCAAGGCGTGTATTGATCGGGCAAGTTACTGATACGTGTATTTACAACTCCACCTGGCAACGCGGCAGGGGAGTGAGTCAAAAATCCTTCTTTGAGAAAACGGAAGCTAGGGCGGCATGTTGTTCAGGAGTAAGGGCGGCTAGTGCTCTGGCAGCAACGGAGATGGCATCGTCCGTGGTAGTTGGCGTGGTCGAGGCAGAGGAATCGGAAGTGGAACTGGCAGTTGGGGTGGATGCTGTGGTTGCTCGAACATTTTGGGTGTTTGTCTGTCGCCAGTTCCCAGAAGTAGAGGCAGCCGAAGTCGGCGTCCTTTTCTTTGAGCAGTCTGACGAATTGCGTATATGGCCCTTTTGCCCGCAGTCGAAGCATCGTCCTTCCTTCATGTACGTCGTGTATTCTTCCGGAGTGAGTCTCTCTCCTGGCGTGAACGTCGTGTTCTTAGTTTGTCGGCTGTTCGAGGTATTGGCGGCTCTGATTGTGGTGGTGGTAGTGGTACTGTTGGTGGTTTTCAGCTTTCGACGTCCCCATGCCTTTTCCTCGGCCTTTGAGCGTACCCAGTCGTTGTATTTTCGTACGGCTGCCTTTTGCCATCCTTCCAGGGTCGTGGGTATTACTTCGAACTTGTCGATGGTAGCTTTCAAAGCTGGGTTAATGCCCTGCTTGTAGAACAATTTGAGACCGGCATCGTTGTGCTCCGAGTCTCCGGCTAGTTCGTTGAAGGCTTTATTGAATTCATCGATGTCTGCCAAGTCACCTGTTTGTCGAAGGGAGTCTAGTTTTCGTTCTGCTGTCCCTTCCCGGTCGTGAGGTTCGAAATCCTCTCTGAGCCGGTGGCAAAGGTCTCCCCAGGTTTTCCATCTCCATTCATCAAAGCCTTTGTCCGCGTAGTCGTCATCTATCTCTTTGCTCCGGTGACGCGCCCAAACATGTTTGATGAACGATAAGAAGAGGTTGATTTTGTTGGATGCGCTTGGATAGATTGCTTCGTTCAGACGAAGGTATCTTCCGAATTCCATCAGGAAGTCTTCCAATTTCTCCCTTTCTCCAGTGAATACGTCTGGTTTCCTCCCCCTTTCTTTGAAGCTGGGGGGTTCCTTAACGCTGGCAGACCTCCAGCTATCGCTGCCCTTATCGCTGCCCTGTTCTCCATCCGATCCGTCCGGATCATTGGGTGGTGTACCGGGGCGCGGTGGTTCCTCTCCTCTGGGTTCAACTCGTCCCTTCCCCTTCTGGGTTTCCGTTTTTGTTTCTGTTTTCGTCTCCGTCTTTGTTGATGACATGTTGGATGGACCGGCAGGTGTATTTTCCGGTGTGGGGGTTAGGTTAATGATGTCCCCTTCTACTAGCGTTCGTGGGTCGTATGGGATGGTGAGGGGTAGGGATCCGTCTACCACTCCTTCGTCAAGGAGTATGCTTCTGTTGTTTTTTGCGAGATATGCCCACTGATGCTGGTCTGTTTTCCCGCTGTATATCCAATATACTTTTACGCCAGATCCTACTTCGGAGCTCCCTTGCCACAGGTAGTAGTGTCCGTTGATGAGTCTGATTCGTTCAGGTATCTCAATTGGTGTCGATGCCCTTCCTGCTGGAGTTGGGGCTCGAGTAGGGTTCTTTGAGTCGGGAGGTGGGAAGTTCTCAATGATGGGCAATGCTTTTAGTAGGAAATGTAGATCTGGGTGTTGTGGTTTTCGAGGTGATTGGTTCTTCGGGGGAAGTCGTCTTCTGCAACTACTCGGCCGTAGACGAGGGTTTGGTCTGTTACGTGGAACTGGGTGACGGGCACTTTCTTTGAGACGTGGATTTCAGTGCAGTCCTCTTCTAGGTTGTGGACGATCTGGATGAGGACGTATTCGCTGTGATGTGTGTCGTACGTTGGTGCTTCGTTCCACCAGATGGCGTGGTGTAGCCGCAACCACTTGTTGTGTAGGTGTTGGGGGTTTTCTGAGACGATTTTTGAGACGAAGGATTCTAGTCTGAGATTTGTTGTTTCGTCGGGTCTGATGAATCGGACTGGGTAGAAGTATTCTCGGGGTCTAAGGGGTTCTGGTTCGTATATGAACTCGATCTGGTTCTGGGACGCCAGTATGGCCGTCGTTCGAGGGTTCGGTGTTTCTTGGTCGGTTCGAGAGTGAGGTGAGGGTAAGAGAGCTTAACCAAGTGTCAGGAAGGCGACCGCAGTTGCCCCTCAAGTCACTCAATCAAGTCTGTTCTACTGTGTTCACTATGGATTGACCAAGTGGTTAAGCTAAGGAAGCGTACTGTACAAGGTAGGTCTTATATACTAAGTTACAGATCGGAATGAGTCATCAAGTGTCCGTACGAGTCGGCGAGGAGGAGTCAGGGATGGATGGTTCTGGGATTGTGAGTCGTGCTGCTGAGTCACAAGTGGTGAGTCGTGGACGGTGGCAGACCCGCTGAGTCGTGATGGATGAGTATGAGTCGGGCGTTTGGAGAACTGGGGTGATGGTTTAGCGCTCAGTGTGGACTTGGGCGCTTGTTGGGGGAATTTAGGAGGAATCGTGACAGGCCGGAGTTGCCATACCAAGAATATCAACTGAGTTTATCTCATAAATGCCCTGGATGATTTCCTATTGGTGGTGATGATCTTGATATGCCTGGCTATCCAGGGTTTACTTGTTACAAATTGCCCCACTGTTCCTCTTGTTTCCTTGGTCCCCGGGTTATTTCCCTTGACTTCCCTTTGATTCCACTTCATTCCATGTCCCTAGTATCGCATTATGGCTCCCTTGATGTTCCAGACCATTCCAGATCATTCCATACCTTGGGTTCATCATTCCATATGGTTCCCATCATGATATTGCTGTACTTGACATCCCTTGATTGTTCATCAGATTCTACCTCTCCCCTTTGATGTTCCACATTGTTCTTTGATCTTACTATACTTGGATTGGTTTCCATGACTCCGAATGCTGTACCATTGTCATATATACTCATGGACACCTGTAGATAGTTCCCCAGCTTGTCCACTTCGTCTATACACCCAGTACACAGTGTTAGATGTTCTGCACAATGCAAGACCTGCTCCCTTCAACTTCTTGGCCCAGACGAGGTGGCCTGAGAGGCTTTAGACCTTAGGCTTGTTCTTGACATCACTCTGTACATATTCCTGATACCAGAACCATTTCTCTGTTTGTGTTTCATAGCTGGTGTCTTAGGATTTGTATAGACTGCAGATAAACTGAGCCAACATTTCCCCAACTCTTGCAAGCATTCATGGCAAGGAAGAGCCTCTTTGTTGAAACCACGGCCTAGATGTTAATCAGTCCCAGTTCACTTCTCCCACATTATGGTTATGCGGAACAGTACTTCGTGACTGTTTCATTGTTCACTATGCTCCATATGTACAATCTCAATTAGATATCTCTTTATGGTAGTTATATTCATTCTACATGTATATAAGCTGGTAGTTCTCTATGTGAATCTACAGTGTGCTTGAGCTTCTACGTCTCACCTCTATAACTCTCTCAACTCTCCTGGTAAGTAGTAGTTGTAGTAATGTAGTAGTCCACTGTGCTAGGTGTTATGCTGGCTCTACAGGTTATGGGCCCCGGTTAGCCCTACTGCATTGACAAGTGCCATTATGGCTGCTGTCAGCAACAAGCACCCTTGTGGCTGCTGTCAACAATGAGTGCCCTTGTGGCTGCTGTCACTAGTCAATGACGAGCGCCCTCACGGGCTGCTGTCTATGGCTAACTAGGCTATGCCTGTACATGCCATCAACATCTTCATTGAGTGTTCGATCTATGGCATTGATGTATCGTCCTTTGACGACATCAGATCTTACGGATCCAGTGCTCATCATTGAACATAGTGCCCATCATGGCTGCTTACCCTGTGTTTTGATTAGACGCATGCTGATGCTGTCTTCTCACAGATCCAAACCCAACCCAAACCTTTCTATTCACAATGCTCGATCTCAAGAAGCACTTCAGTAACGACCTTTTCAATGGGAGTACCAAGGACTTCAAGTTGAGGTTCAAACCAGCTATGGAAGGAGTCTCCAAGGCTTCCGACCTCTGGGAGAACCTGATCAGTGAAGAAAAGGATGTCCTCTACCCTGTTGGTGTCATGAAGTGCCGCTTTTCCCCTATCTTTTCATTTCTTAGTGCCCATTTCCCTTTTGACACCCATTTGTTACATTGATGCATACCAGACACCTGTTTTCCATTTCATGTCATTTCCTCCTGCATCCTTGTTCTTTCACATCGTCTTCACAACCTATCCCATCCATTGTTTCCATTGTTCTCATTGTTCTTTTATATACAACAGTTACTTGTTCCGGACTCATTCTTGTTCTATAACTGGACTACTATTGTTCTCCCCTTGTTCCCTATTATCTTTCTTTATTCTCATACGACTCATTCTCTAGTATATAAGCTAGGTAGTTTACACCTGGTCCCTCATCTTGACCTCTTGTTGTTGGGACCAAGTGGGTAGTTACTTCTGTCTTCTCCTTGATCTGTAATATATCTAACTTGTCGTGGGGACCAGTTCTTTACTCGCTCTTGCTCTCTGCTTGCTGTCTCTGCCATCTCTGTTGTTGTCTCTGCTAGATGACTTCTACTGCTGCCGTTTCTATATCTGAAGTCTTAGCGTCTAGCACTTTAGGACAGTTGGCATTACCACTACCATCACCAACAATGAAGGAGAATCTGAATCCACTGCGGCCCCTCCTACCTTCCTCAAAATCAAGGAATGGCAGGAAGAATGTGCGACATGGAAGAAAAACAATTATATCCTCATGGGTATCTTCCAGCTCATGATGACTCACACGGCCTTTGAGCCCATCAAGAAAATGATGGCAGCTGATATGTGGGTCTATGTCAAGGACACCTATGGCAGAGCTATGCTCTCCAACATCTATGGGGACTTCCTCAAAACCGTCACCTTCACCATCGATCAGAACAATCCCCTTGGCTCTATTGCCAAGCTATGTACCTACTTTGAGCATCTTGAGGTCGTTGGCATCAATATGCCTGAGCTCGTCAAAGCTCTCATCCTTGTGCAGGCCGTCCCTAAGGTCTGGGAAGCAGCCGCTTCCAAATGTCTTTACGATTATATGCACATGGAGAATGTCAATGACACTGCTAGTAACAAATCTGGTAGTAGTAGCAGCAAGTCTTCTGTTGCTGATCCCAATGCCGAGAAGTTGCCCCTCACTCTCAACTGTGTCCAGAATGCCATCATGGTCAAATATGAGCAGTTAAACCCTCAGTTTGCCAGTTGACTCACTGCTGTTAAACATGGTGGGACCAATGCTCCCTTGTTCCAGCAGCAGCAGGGCCCTCGCCCTCCACAGCATCAACAATGGTGTGGGCAGCAGCAGCAGCAGAACAACCAGGAGAAACGTGCTTCTCCTTCAAACCAAAACAAAGGTAAGAAGAAGAAGCAGCAGCAGCGAGGTACATGCAGCTGGCAACTCCAGTGGCAATCATGGTGGCAACCGCTCTCATGGTCATTCTCACTTCGCCTCCATGGCAAGTACCATCACTCCACCCTTCTCCTCCGTCACAAAGCGCAAAGACTGGGTTGCATTGAATGCAATTGAGCAGTCCCTCTGTGCTGAGATTGCTACCGAGCCCGACAACTTGTGGGCCAGTTATTGCCTTCCGAGCACATGGGACAAGACCTATCCCGATCTTAACTATGTCACACCTTCCCTCTAGCCGTGCTGGGGGATCTCCACCTCCTGCCAACTTCAAAGGATTCTGGGAAGAATCATGCAACAGCACTCTTGACCGTCCTCCTCCACCAAAAAAGAAGAACCTGGCTTCTATGCAGAAGTTCACCGGTTTCAAACCGTTGGAGTCAGTGTTTGAAGATGTTTGTGGACCTTGCTCACTCGCTGACAGGATTGGGGTTTCTAAGATGGCCAAAACCCGCAAAGGGTTTGAAGGTATTGTGGTGGCCAAGGTCCGCCGCACAGATGAACTGGCAAACAAGGCCTGCTCCTCCCTCCAGGAATGTACTGGTGCTGTTGCGTCTTTGTCAAAGCGTGCTTGGAAGACAATGATGGACCTGAATACTGCTCTTCTCATTCTTCTAAACGTTCTCGTAGTGTTGATCCCATTGAAGATGATGTTCTGTAAGATGTCTGAGTGCCCTGTTGTGAACGTATGAGTACTTAGATTCAACATCGAGTACTTTGAATAGAATCGTTACTATAAAGCTTAGATTCACGCAAAAAGTGCACAGAGAATGATCAGAGAAACAACTGAATGGATAGCGAGCAAAAGAAGTACAGAGTGGGTTGTAAAATATCGAGGTTACCTTAGTTCTACATACCTGGCTAGCTTATATACTACTAGATTACACTGCACGGGCACATAACAAATGAAGAAGCAATACCGCGCCTTGTGAGTGTTATGTCGGTGCTACACAGATCACAGGTCAGTGGCTGAGTAGCGCTGGCGGCTATGTAGCGCTGTAGAATAGCGCCGGTGTCGAGGGAACCGCCGAGGAGGCTGAGTCGCACAGGTACAGCGGCCGTTTAGTGAGTTTCCGGAGTTCTGTATAGCCGGAAGTAGAGTACAGGGTCAGTGGATGGGCATTGAACGACCGATAGGCTCGGGGATTCGAATGAATTGAGCACGGGAAGGAGAGGGGTACTCAAAAATTTGTTGTCATGTCAATGGACTGGCTAGCACGGTGAGATCATGGTGAGTTCCTCGCTGTTGTCGTTGGGAAACTCATGACAGAAGTGCCGCTTTTCCCCCTATCTTTTCCTTTTTTAGCACCCATTCCCCTTTCAGCGCCTGATTGTCACTTTGACGCCCATTTGTTACATTGACGCATACCAGACACCTGTTTTCCATTCCACATCATTTCCTCCTGCATCCTTGTTCTTCCACATCAACTTCACAACCTATCCCATCCTGTCATGAAGTGCCGCTTTTCCCCCTATCTTTTCCTTTCTTAGCGCCCATTCCCCTTTCGGCACCCGATTGTCACTTTGACGCCCATTCGTTACTTTGATGCCTACCAGATACCCGGTTCCCCTCCTCCCATCATTCCCATCATTTCCTTTCCCATCCTTGTTCTTTCACATCGTCTTCACAACCTATCCCATCCATTGTTTCCTTTGTTCTCTTTGTTCTTTTATACACAACAGTTACTCATTCCGGACTCGTTCTTATTCTATATCTGGACTACTATTGTTCCTTCCTTGTTCCCTATTATCTTTCTTTATTCTCGCGCGACTCATATTCCAGTATATAAGCTAGGCAGTTTACACCTGGTCCCTCATCTTGACCTCTTGTCATTGGGACCAGGTGAGTAGTTAACTTCGCTTCTCTTCATCTTCAATATATCTAACTTGTCATTGGGACCAGTTATCTACCTGCTCTCACTCTCTGCTCGCTGTCTCTGTCATCTCTGTCGTCGTCTCCGCTAGTCGACTTCTGTTGCCGTTGCTTCTATAGTCTTAGCGTCTAGCGCTTTAGGACACATCCATTGTTTCCTTTGTTTTTCTTGTTCTTTTATACACAACAGTTACTCATTCTGGACTTGTTATTATTCCATACCTGGACTACTATTGTTTCTCCTTTGTTCCTTATTATCTTCCTTTATTCTCGTGCGACTCATATCTCAGTATATAAGCTAGATAGTTTACACCTGGTCCCTCATCTTGACCTCTTGTCATTGGGACCAGGTGAGTAGCTAACTTTGTTTCTCTTTACCTTCAATATATCTAACTTGTCATTGGGACCAGTTCCTTTATCTGCCCTTGCTATCTGCTTGCTGTCTCTGCCATCTCTGCAGTCGTCTCCGCTAGTCGACTTCTGTCGCTGTCGCCTCTGTATTTGAAGCCTTGGCGTCTAGCACTCTAGGACATATTGCTCCCAGGTGGTCTTGCATCCAAGAAGAACCCTTTACACTAACTCCAGCTATCCGTGTTGCAAACCTCTGACGCCCAAGGCACCACCACTCAGCACTCGGTGCCTAATGGCCCCATTCATTGTTCAAGGCACTTCTCCGTGTTCCACCCAGACCAGACAATATCCTCAGCTCACCATATCCTTCCCACTTCCACTCAGATGTGCTGACTGCCTTCTACAACCTGTTGACAAGTCATAATCCTTTCACACCATCCCACGTTCCTGCTGGACAAGTCATACCCTGAATCACACTTTATCCATGTTCACCGTTCATCCCACAAGCTCCTACTCCCACATTTGTACTCTCAGCACCCTTAATCCGCAATGGTTTCTCATACTCGACCAGCCCTTAACCCTTCTGCATTTATTCCGGTCATACTGCACATCTCATTCCACATTGTCTGTGTTCGACCTCCAATCATCTCCTTTGTATTTCACTACTTCCTCTTGGACTACACAAAATTCCTATGTACCTTATGATACACTATGATCCCAGTTTGGAACATGACAACGCTCCTTAAGAGTATATAAGCCAGGTAGATAGGGAGCATGTACTTTAGTTTCTGTCTATTGTCAGTCTCGTTCTACAAGCTTCAAGCTACTGTCTGGTGTGTCTCTAAACTCAAAGTCTCGTACTAACCCTCTGCTTTTAGTCGTTCTAGGTCTTTGGTAAAGCCCTACATCAATTGCGACTGTCCACATATCCCAAAGGACAACCCCATATCAAAACTCCACATTGCTACCTGGCAGGTTCGACCTGGAAAACACACCTTTAATCAGCAATCTCAGGTGTCCGTGTTGCATGTAGGAAGGAATCATATGTTTGAACCAGTCAGAGGCTCTGCTGTGTTCAGGTGTTTATTCATTTCTCTGTGTTATTTCTTCTTAGTTTCCCTTCTGGCTTGACATAGAAAAGAGGCCCATTACAGTAGAACTCATCATTGCGTTCTGCTTCTGAAAGGGACCTTGAGAGATATGCGACTGGGTGTCACTTTCCGTCTTTCCCTTTCTGGGACAGGATTCCACCAGTGGCATAGTTCAATGCATCAACTTCTACTCAGAAGGGCTTGGTGGTGTCAGGCATAATTAGGACTGGTGATGACATGAATGCTCGTTTCAGGTCCTTGAATGCCTTTTCACAATTGGCTGTCCACTCCCAAGGCTGTTCCTTCCTGGTGAGTTTGAAAAGAGGTCAGGCTCTTCTTGAGAATCCTTCAATGAATCTTCAATAGAAGTTCCCAAATCCTAGAAACGCCTGGGTTTCCTTAACTGTTCTCAGGGTCGGCCATTCTGCTACTCCTGCCACCTTTACTGGATCCATGGCAAGTGTGTTGTGTGAAACAACGAGTCCCAGGAATTCCACTGATTCATGTTCAAAGGCACATTTCTCTGGCTTAGTGTAAAGGTCTTTGTCATGCAGTCATTGGAGGATCTTTTTTACCAGTTTGCAGTCTTTGTTCAGAGTGTTGGTGAATATGAGGATGTTGTCCATATAGATAACTACTGTCATGAAGTGCCGCTTTTCCCCCTATCTTTTCCCTTTCTTAGCGCTCATTCCCCTTTTAGCACCTGTTTGATACTTTGATGCCTACCAGATATCCAGTTCCCCTTTCCACATCACTCCCATCTATTGTTCCCTTTGTTCTCCTTGTTCTTTCACATCATCTTCACAACTGATTCCATCTATTGTTTCCATCGTTCTCTTTGTTCTTTTACATACAACAGTTACTTGTTCTTGTTCCATACCTGGACTACTATTGCTCTTCCCTTGTTCCCTATTCTCTTTCTTTATTCTCACACAACCCATATTCCAGTATATAAGCTAGGTAGTTTACACCTGGTCCCTCATCTTGACCTCTTGTCATTGGGACCAGGTGAGTAGTTACTTCTGTCTTCCCCTTTATCTGCAATGTATCTAACTTGTCATTGGGACCAGTTCTTTACTTGCTCTTGCTCTCTGCTTGCTGCCTCTGTCATCTTTGTTGTCGTCTCCGCTAGACGACTTCTACCGTCGCCGTCTCTATATCCGAAGTCTTAGCGTCTAGCGCTTTAGGACAACTACCTTTCCTGTGCTGATTAGGTCTTTGAAAATTGAGTTCATCATTGCTTGGAACGTGGCAGGGGAGTTGGTGAGGCCAAAGTACATTACTGTGGGCTCAAAGAGACCTCAGTCGGTATGAAATGCTGCTTTCCATTCGTCTCCCTCTTTAATGTGGACATTGTTGTTACCCTGTCAAAGGTCAATCTTCAAGAAGATTTTTGCTCCCTTGAGCTTGTCCACCAGTTCTGATATGAGAGGAAGTGGGTAGGCGTTCTTTATTGTTCCCTCATTAAGTCGTCAATAGTCCTGTACTGGTCGTAGACTTCCATCCTTCTTTTTCACAAAGAAGAACGGACTTGAATTCAGTGATTTGGAGCCTCTGATGTATCCTTTCCTTAATTCTTTGTCGGTAAACTCGTCGAGGTGTTCCCTTTCTGATGGTGACATTTGATACCCTTTGCTTGGTTGTGGCTTGAATTCTGGTTTCAGGTCAATGGCATGATCCCATTTCCCTTGTTCTGGTAGTTGTTCTGCAGTTTTCTTGTCAAATACCGATAGGTAGTTGTGGTTTTGAACAGGAACAAGATTTTCCTTCGTTCTTGTGGGTTCTTTGGTGTATTGGGCTTCAGCTAACCTTTGTGACTGAGGAAATGTCACTCGAATCGTTACAGGTATTTCACTGATATCTTCCCACTCTTTGCCGTCCTCTGTATGTGTAGACAGGGAGGCAATCGTTCTGACTGTCCATTCCCCAGGTACTTCTGGGCATTCTTTGTCATCTTCTGTGAATAATCTATTGGGGAGTGGTCTGTTGAGCCAGCATAGTTAAATGCACAGTGGGTAAGATGAAGGAAACCCCACATGGCTGATACTGGAGTTTAGAAGACTTGAGATGCTTGAGTTGTAGTGCAATAGACTGGTAAAGTTGTATATTGAACTGAGGACTGCCCAAAAGCGCTGAACGCTAAGACTTCAGATACAGAGATGATGGCAGCAGAAGTCGTGAAGAACAATAGTAGTCCAGGTATCGAACAAGAACGAGTAACTTTTGTATGTAAAAGAACAAAGAGAATGATGGAAACAATAGATGGAATCAGTTGTGAAGATGATGTGAAAAAACAAGGAGAACAAAGGGAACAATAGATGGGATCAGTTGTGAAGACAATGTGAAAGAACATGGATGAGGAAGGACATGATGGGAGTGATGTGGAAAGGGGAACTGGGTATCTGGTAGGCATCAAAGTATCAAACAGGTGCTAAAAGGGGAATGGGCGCTAAGAAAAGGAAAAGATAGGGGAAAAGCGGCACTTCATGACAAGGACTCTAAGCCTCTTTCTACCTAGCTTTTATACCAAAGTCCTTGCCTAATTACTAGTCATGCAGATGTAGGTAAGCGTGAATATGCTTACTGATACTACTACTAGAAGTAGGCATAAGTTCCTATACTGAGTGAGCAACGTATAAGCAGATACATGCTAGCTAGATTATAACTGGTCTGCTAAGTATAACAGTCTGTTCTGCCTCGCACATTGGAGGCTCTACTAATGCTATTCGCTGTAAGTGTGTGCATGAGAGTAAGGTACATATCTACAGAGTCATTCATGATGAAGGTAGATATGTAGTATGAGACTTGCATGAGGGCGCAAGTGTAACTAGGAACAAGTTCTATTATCAGTTGTATACATACACAACACGTCAACAATGTATCACATGATATCCAACATGTTTAACACTCCCCCACACTAAGTTCATCATAGAAGTTCGAATTAGTGGAAGGTTAAACCTAAAGCTTGTCTAAACTTTTCAAACTTGACTCGTCCCAAGTTCTTCGTAAGAAGATCTGCAGGTTAATCTGCAGTAGGTGCATAGTAGATCTTTACTTGTTGATCTGCTACTGCTCTTCAAATAAAATGATATCGAACATCAATGTGTTTAGTTCTTTTATCAGAAGCTTTGTTGCTACTGAGAAAGATAGCACCTTGGTTGTCGCTAACACATGGTATTGATTGGATTGAGAATCCAAGTTTGTTAAGCAATGTTTTCATCCATGAGATCTGACATGTACAGTCAGAAAGAGCCATATACTCTGCTTCAGTGGATGACAATGCAACTGTTTTCTGTTTTTGTGAAACCCAACAGACAGGTGCATTCGCAAGCTTGACAAGATATCCAGTCTGTGATTTTCGGTCGTCTTTATCTGTTGCCCAATCAGAATCAGCAAAGGCAAGTAAGCCTTCATTTGATTTGCCATTATAGACAAGTTCATATGCCTCAGTACCAACTAGATACTTGGCAATGTAAAGTGCCTTCTGAAGGTGTTCCTTGCTAGGATTAGCACCGTACGGGGTCTCAAGAACAGGACTAGGTCTAATGCCCCTCAGGCCATCTTCTAGGTCAGGAAGTCGAAGTAGAATCAATAGATAATGAGTGGGACACTTGCTACACAGTACATGCTGGGTACAAGCAATGTGAGACGAAGTTGTCAGACTAGGGAATCTATCTACAGGTGTCCATGAGTATATATGTCAAGGTACAGCATTCTGAGTCATGGAAATCAATCCAAGTATAGTAAGATCAAAGAACAATATGGAACATCAAAGGGGTCAGGTAGAAACTGATGGAACAATCAAGGGATGTCAAGTACAGCAATATCATGATGGAAATCATATGGAATGATGAACACAAGGTGTGGAATGATCCGGAATGGCCAGGAACATCAAGGAAGCCATAATGCGATACTGGGGACATGGAACGAAGTGAAATCAAGGGTAAATCAAGGGTAATAATCCGGGGACCAAGGAAACAAGAGGAACAGTGGGGCAATTCGTAACACTCCATTGTTTGTTAGAAGGAATCCCCCGCGTGCTAGAATGGAACGAAGTGAAATCAAGGGTAAATCAAGGGTAATAATCCGGGGACCAAGGAAACAAGAGGAACAGTGGGGCAATTTGTAACACTGGGACATCTTTATTATGGCAAAAGATATATCTCATCGTGTTCCTAACACCAGATAAAGAAGAGAACCAATCACTAATTGGAATCAATGTCTAATCTCGGGGTCAACTGGACTATCATGCTTGGTTGGTTCATAACTGCTAGGTAACGGTGTGTATGCCGCTTTGGCATTTAGAACTCCGAATTTGTGTAAGATCTTATGGAGATACAACCTTTGATCAAGAATGATCTTTCGGTTCTTACGATCTTGCTTGATCTGCATCCTCAGAAATTCTACTGGCTCGCCTAAATCTTGGCATTCCCAGATTTTCATGGATTCGCTTTCCAACCTTTGGATGAGGGTGCGATCCAAACCCATAAACAAGGCATCATCAACATAGACAATGGCAATGACAGCTTTGCCTTTTTCTGTGAAGATGTATATGCCAGCATCGGATAGGCATCTTTTGAATCCCAGATGTTTCATGGATTCTGTACACCAATACCACCAAGCACATGAGGCTTGTTTTAATCCATACAATGCTTTGCGTAACCTCCAAACCTTGCTGGTGTCCTTAACAAAACCTTCTGGTTGTTCCATGTAGATCTCCTCTTCTAGTGCACCGTACAGAAATGCTGTTTTAACATTTAGCACAGAGATCTCCCAATCTTCAAGCACTGCAAGTGCAAGTAGAAGTTGTACAGTTTTGAAGCGTACTACAGGAGAGAACAATTTGTTTTAGTCTATTCCTTCCCTCTGCAAAAATCCTTTTGCTACAAGTCTGGCTTTCATCCTGCCATTCGACTTTATATCGAATACCCAGTGAAATTTAATCACTTTTCAGCCTTTAGGTAATGTTACAATGTTGTAGACATGTCTGTCATTGAGCAATTGTAATTCCAGTTCACAGGCTGCTTTCCATTTAGGGATTTTGTCCTTGGGTTGCATTAGAATCTTCTTATAGGTATACTCTCGAACATCGTCAAAGTTCTCCTTTGGAAGTTCTGCAGCGGAAGAAAGCAAGTGATTGAGGTAATTTTCTCCACCTTTCTGAGCTAGATCTTGTATATCTTTGTCTTCATCCATGTGATCTCAATCTCAATCTGGTACAGGAACTGTCATGAAGCACCGCTTTTTCCCCTATCTTTTCCTTTCTTAGTGCCCATTCCCCTTTTAGCGCCCATTTGTTACATTGACGCCTACCAGACGCCTGTTTCCCTTTCTCACATCATTTCCTCCCGCATCCTTGTTCTTTCTCACCTCCTTGTTCCCTCACATCTCCTTGTTCTTTCATATCGTCTTCACAACCTATTCCATCCATTGTTTTCATTGTTTTCCTTGTTCTTCTATACATAACAGTTACTCCTTCTGGACTCGTTATTGTTCCATACCTGGACTACTATTGTTTTCCACTTGTTCCCTATTATCTTTCTTTATTCTTGCGCGACTCATATTCTAGTATATAAGCTAGGTAGTTTACACCTGGTCCCTTATCTTGACCTCTTGTCATTTGGGACCAGGTGAGTAGTTAATTCCGTTTCTCTCTTTACCTGCAATATATCTAACTTGTCATTTGGGACCAGTTCTTTATCTGCTCTTGCTCTCTGCTCACTGTCTCTGTCATCTCCATTGTCGTCTCTGCTAGTCAACTTCTGCCACTGTTGTCTCTGTATCTGAAGCCTCAGTGTCTAGCGCTTTAGGACAGGAACAGTATTTGGTACCGTTTCAGGTTCATCTGTAAGATTAACCTGACGTTGCCAGCTTGCAGTAGACTTGATATCACATTCTATTCCTACAGGATGTCGATTACCATAGACATTATCTGGTCTATTAGGTGCTGTTCTAGCACGCGGGGGATTCCTTCTAACAAACAATGGAGTGTTACGAATTGCCCCACTGTTCCTCTTGTTTCCTTGGTCCCCGGATTATTACCCTTGATTTACCCTTGATTTCACTTCGTTCCATGTCCCCAGTATCGCATTATGGCTTCCTTGATGTTCCTGGCCATTCCGGATCATTCCACACCTTGTGTTCATCATTCCATATGATTTCCATCATGATATTGCTGTACTTGACATCCCTTGATTGTTCCATCAGTTTCTACCTGACCCCTTTGATGTTCCATATTGTTCTTTGATCTTACTATACTTGGATTGATTTCCATGACTCAGAATGCTGTACCTTGACATATATACTCATGGACACCTGTAGATAGATTCCCTAGTCTGACAACTTCGTCTCACATTGCTTGTACCCAGCATGTACT
>JANHQD010002369.1:0-19869 GCA_024721195.1 Marasmius sp. AFHP31
AAATTCTGGGGAGGTAAGAGATTTTGTTTGGCGTTTTTATACGCTTTCGTTACGACTGAAGCTGAATTACATGACCATACGGGTCAGTTTTCCGACCCTTACCGACATCTTGCCCACTCGACCTTTTCAAGCTCAGGCTTCTTGCTCCAACAGCCCGAGCTCCTCAAGTTAATTGAGGATACTGACCGTGCTGGCCGTTCTACTGTCTCTATTGATTTCTCATACTGATACGAATCGTTTTCAGGACGACTTTTCGTTTACACGTAAAGTTTCAGCTGGCTTAAACTCGCCAACGCATTCCAGGTCGACCAACCTGGCCAGTCTCCTGGACCCTCCCTGGCAGCTCGCAAACACGTCTTAACAAAAGCCTTGGCATTAGATGGTCAATATGGATACAGCGAATTACCCGTACGTTTTGGTTTCAAAATTCCGAATCCCGTGGAGCCCTCCGTTGATAAGACTTCGATTCCGATGATGTAGCATTTCGTGAGGGTCAGCTAGGAGAGGATTTTGTTCGAATATTTTCGCATCTTCGACACATCGGTGTCTAGTCAGAAGTCATACATTGACTTCGTCCGAATTCGTGCACAGCTACTTAAATCCCCGGGCCAATACCTTCCAGCCACACAAATTGGCATCTTGGAATGGGTTGCCTACCTCGGGGAACGAGCACTAATGCCCAAAACCATTAAGGGTTACTTGGCCAGTGCTCACTTGCTTCACGTTGATGCTGGCATGTCTTTTGATGTTTGTGAATCACCCACTGTACAGCGTCTTATCCGAGGTATCAAACGTTATTACGGCGACAGGGAACGGAACCCCAAACTCCCTATCACCCTCTCTATCCTCCGCAGATTCGTCGCTCAGAACCTTGGCACCTTGCATGGCAGAAATTTCGACGCCGCTGCAAAGTTGGCCTGGTCTGGATTCCTTCGTACTGGAGAGTTCACAGTGGGGGACAAAGAAAAGTTTGATCCCACGATTCACTTGACACGAGGATGTGTTGAATTCCTGTCATCTATTCACAACCCGTCTCACGTTCGTCTCACCCTTCCCGCATCGAAGACTGACCCCTTCAGAAAAGGCATCTCTGTTCTCGTATCTACTGCAACCGGTCACGACACGTGTGCGGTTTCGGCACTCAAACAACTCTTCACGCTACACCCTCTTCCTCCGGACTCACCTCTTTTCTCAGACGCGACTGGAGAACCCCTCCGCCGAAACATTTATCTCTACTCTCAAGCGCCACATCACGTCTATAGGCCTTGATTCAGCAGCATACTCCGGTCATAGTTTTCGTCGGGGGGCCGCCTCATCAGCCGCATCAGCAGGATACTCCGACTACGAGATCCAGCTTCTCGGCCGCTGGCGCAGCGACGCCTACAAGCTTTATTTGGACCTCCCTCGCGATCGGATCCTTCATTTGTCATCTCGCCTACATTGGGCCTCTGCTCCGGGTACACCTTTCGAGCCTCCGTCTCTACGTTTCCCGGCGTTGGCTTGAGCTTTGGCCCCATTTCGGGTCCAGGGCGAGAGAGCTAGGGCGCCCAAACAATGCTTGTTTGTCCCCAGACCCACTCGCACCTGAGCCCTCTCTCATCTCCAGCGAGACAGCATAGATGGGAGCACATATGAAGGGTGGCACGCATGAAATCGTGAATACAGCCCGCAATACAATCTCAACTTTGCACTTCTTTCATACTATCAGGCTCTCCGAGAACGTCCTAAATTCCAATTTATGAGCTAGCCGTGAGAAATACTTGTCCAGCGCACCTCGTTAGTCTTGAAAGTGACTCCTAATGGACAGTTCTGCATGATCTTGGGAATACCGCACCAGATCACGTTTTGAGTCGACGGTTCAGCGTCTTTTGGGCGTCACGTTGAGCCGTTTCATTGTGTGTATGCGTGCGGGTAAGTGATGAAGGATAAGAATGAAGGAATTGAAAAGTCTGTAAAGTCTTGGTGGGATCTATTTTGCGATTTCACTAGAGGCAACATTAGTCAGATGGAAAGATAGGATTCCACCGACTCAGTCAAACCCCAAAGTCCAGATTTCTTACCCAAGGTCACACAAAAGCTTTCTCATGTTTATGTACTGCGTTCAAAGCCGAGAAAAGGTATGCTGAGCTTCCATGTTGCTGATTTGTGGCATTCGAGAGTCGAAGGAGTCCCGCTCCGGGATGTGACGAGTGCTGGTTCTAATACTGCCGATACAACCAGGATACCATATTCAACGTCAAGGGGCTCTGAGAGCATTATTTAGACACTAGGTTGCGAATATATGAAGAACGGGAGAATCAGGATGGAAGTTGAGGAGAAAGATTCGTTGAGTTGGATTGCCGAGAATACCGAACTCAGACTTTGCCGAAAGCTTGGGACTGACGTACTTGAATAACGTCGGCTGTCGTGCTAGAAGCGGGGAGAGCGAGTGCTTTGTTGTGACGACGGTGAGGTTGTGGATGTTCTGAACGTCTGCCGCAAGTCACAAACATCGTGGCCTAGAACTCAAGACCTTCGCGTTCATATGATATGGGCGCGAAATATTAGCACGACGCTCTAAAGAACTGAGCTAGTCGGCCATACCTCCCTGTGTGTCTGAAAAATGTCATATCCCGCCCCCCAGCCAAAAAAACCATACACCTTCCTCGCAATCTCCCTCCCAAATCATCCACGTCTCCATCCCCCTCTTTGGGAACACCCGAAACAAAACCAGCCGTCCAGAGAGTCATCTCGCTGCGACTCAACGGAAGCCGGTTGCCTGATAACAAAGAGAGAGAGTCGTAGATGTTGGCTAGGACCATGTAGGGAGCGTCTGTTTTTAGGAGGATTCGTAGGTCGGAGGGGGACATGCGGCGGAGGAGGCATTGATGGAGGAAGTGTAGAGGTCTGTGCCGAATGGTATTACGTCTCTTGGTGGGGTAGTAGAGTAAGGGAGGAAAGGGGGAGAAGGGGAGGGTGGTAGGCACCTGAAATACCGGTGTAGAGATTGGGAAAGTGAGAGAGAAGACGGTGTGCGAATTTTGGGGTGTCGGTAAAGCAGTGGATGTGGATCTGTGGGACACGCCGCAGTTAAGATGTCGAATCAAGTGGATGATTAGGAACATGAGTGACGCACTGGGTGATCCTTAGAGATGATACCTTCAATATCCTCTCGATATCGTCGTCTGCCTCTCACATGTATATAGTAAATGGTTTCACGACAGTCTGGACTGGGTGGGGTAGTTGACGGGCGAAGACATCTCGTTGGGTTTCTCGGAGAGGGTTCTCGTAGTGGTAGTCGAGGCCCATTTCTCCCCAGCCGGCGCAGCGTGTGTGCGTCGTGGCCTAATCTGTGGTCTAAAATCAGCGAGGCGACCGGGAGACGAATCATGTTTGCGCAAATTTCACGTTTTTATGTCATTGGTCTATTCCTTCGCGTTGTACCTATCAAGACGATTCATATTCCTCTCCTCCAACGTCTACCAGCCAAAACTTACGAACGAACGCCTAAAAACGACATTCAGCACTCACAATGAAACAACAAACAACGAAACTGACCTATAACAAACCAATACTACAGCCCATCCCACTTGGTTTGTCTATCCTCCGTCACCACTGAATTCGCAAACTTCTTCCACGTTTTCTGCACCGGGGCTTCACACCACATCTACAATCGCGTCCACCTTCTTCCCCTCGTACATTCCCCTCACAAAGTCATACACCGGCTCGTATTTGGTTGTCTTGAGTTACTTCGGTAAGTTGCGTATGTGGATGCGAGGTGTGTCTGTGTGTCGACGATGGATACGGATGATGAAGCGGTTGGGTGGGCGGGGA
The DNA here is from genome assembly GCA_024721195.1 of Marasmius sp. AFHP31. Taxonomy (NCBI): domain Eukaryota; kingdom Fungi; phylum Basidiomycota; class Agaricomycetes; order Agaricales; family Marasmiaceae; genus Marasmius; species Marasmius sp. AFHP31. Next base: position 3,814 of record JANHQD010002369.1, read on the forward strand.
GGAAGCATTTGTCTTCGGTGATGAAGATTTTCTTCTTTTCCATGGTGTTTGGGCGACGGTGGGCGTGGGTACGGTAGGTTCTGATCCAAGAGATGGTGGAGGACGGTCAAGGAATGATAGGAAAAAATGGAACATTATAAAATCCCGGAGCTAACAGTCAGGGTTCAAATACCTTGAAAGAAACCGAGCGCCGACCGGGAACCGATGACATCTTCGAGCGCTTGTAAAACGAAGCGCTCTCGCCATTCTCATAAACGCCGTTCCCTTTACCCTGCACCCATTTCTCCAAGCAAACTCTATTCAGCTGATTGCCTGTCGCCTGTTCTTGTTGGAGCGTTCGAGAAGGAAGGACGCGTCCTGTGATTCGATCTAAATCACGCGGCCTTCGCTCGCTATCCTTGTCTTCCTCTTGAACATTGTTTGCATCCACAGCATTTCTCCAAAGATCTTTCCTTCCGATCTGCTGTTCCGATGACAGATATACCTGACGCTTGTGGACAGCTCAAATGTAGAAAGTAAGTGTGAGAATGACTCCAGACAAGAACAAGATGGAGATGAAGATCATGTTATCACTTCCCCAGTGTCAGTCGGAGCATTGGGTGTGAATTATCAAATCTTGTCTATTCTAGATCCTGTACTTATTGTGGGATTCCGGAGCCTGACAGGTACCCCTTCTTTCTCTCTTTCTTCCTTGTCTCTCAATGATGAATCTTCGGTACGTACCACACCCAAGTCCGGCTTGAAGAAACATTGTCCAATCATTTGCCCCCCCTTCCCTCATATAGCCGAGCCCTCCTACCCAGCATTTTCTTGCTATTATATCTCTTCCATAGGACGCGGGCCTATCATTTTGACCAACTACCGGCCACTATTACTGCCTTTCAGCCACAAACTATCACCTGGTTTCGTGATACTGTCAACCGTAAATCAGGCGCTCTTGTCTTGTACCTTATAGATGGATCTACACCCCCACTCCCCAGGCCAGTAACAGTAACAGGCGCACCACCCTTAGTGACAGAACATTATGACGCGACACAATCCGGGGGGCCACTGATCTTTACGGCCACAACTGATGGGCAAGTTTCTTGTTCTCTCACATTGCCGTCCACGTGGATCTGAAGAGTGACCAACTTTGCCCGAAATAGTCCTCTCATCGTGTTAGGTCAATTCATTGAAGCGTTTGTGGTAACGTATGTGGTATTTAGTGCGAGCATCGAAATGCTGCGCTAAGTAGAATTGTGCACTGCAGGGATCCAGTTGAACAAGTGCTTGTCACCGAGCAGATAATGGCTGTGTCACCAACAACATCAAGGTGAATAACTGGACAGATCATTGTCTTCTGCCCTGTTTACTGTGACTAACAATTTTGCCTTCCAGTACATCATCTCCCCCGATAGCCACTGATTCCAGAATCTCTGTCTCCAACAGTCAGCGAGCAAGAATCATTGGTGGCTCACTTGGAGGTGGCGCATTCCTAGTCATACTTGTTGCTACATTCCTTTTTTTGTCCAGGCAAAGGAGTAAGCAGAGGAGAGGTAAGCAATAAACACACAAAGACCCATATGACATGACAATCTTTGCCATAGATCAGCAACTACAAGATTCATATGAAACAGCAACAGTAATCCACCCTTTTTCACCTACAACTTCTGTATTGAAGTCCTCTCGTGAACGAAAAGAATCTCTGTTAACGCCGGTTTCAAACTTCCAAAGGGCTGTTGAGGTATCTAACCCTCAGGTGGCTGAACCTGTGGAAGGCAAACAAACAATCGGCACTCAACAGCCTTACACTGGGCATGACGACAGTGAAAGTGGCGAGACTTCAACTCTTGGAAATGACAATCGATATCGGGCCATGCAAGCACAGATGCAACTGTTGATACAGAGAGTGGAGAGGATTGAGGGGATAGGAGAGGCACCACCAGATTATGTTTCTGCTGAGGGGAGTAGATGACTGTTTTGTAGCTATCAGTGTCTGACCGGATGTGTGGGTCAAATAAATTCCCTCTCATACTTTTAGTTTGACTTTGATGTCAAAGGGAATGTTGAACATGCGATAAGCATGTGATACACAATATTGACATGTTGTTTACGCGTCTATTATTTATGGATCTTTTACTATATGACACTTGCATTTGTATGAAAGATACTATATGGAATCCCATAGGTACTCCGTAGGTATGCCATATCTCTTTAGTTTGTAACAAGGTTCAGCTTTGTAGCCAATAGCGTCCAAAGCTGACTGAGCTTTCTCCCTAGATTACTTAGACAGAAAGTCTGTATGACTATGCATACTTACTCACTCTGCTCTTCTAGCAGTTATGCTTACTACTATGCTTATGTTTACTATCTCAATCATATGCTATATTCTCACTTATCTACTATGGCCTGTATATGCCCAAGGACTCATGTATAAAAGCTGGAGACTCTAGTCTCAAGCTTTAGGACAATCTACTCGATTATCACCTCTAGCAAGCATCCTCAAGAACTCAAGGATTCTCTTATAGTCAAATGTGAGGTTTATTTTCATCTCACTGTGCATTTAACTATGCTGGCTCAATAGGGAACTGGGTACATCCAAGAACTTCCCATCAATCCCTATAGCAGGAAAACATGACAGAGATACCTTTCGTACCCTCTTATTATGTCAGTTCAATTACCCACGGAACAATGATTACACAAGTGGCTGTAAGGACCACTTTTCTGATGGCCAAAATCCAGTCCTGGCATGAGATATTTCAGGGTTGTCAGGATATATGAATGCCAAAAGAAGCCGATACCTTGAGGTTTCCTTGACTGGGTTGGTGGAAACTCGGATTCGAGCTCAGGACCACCTGAACAAGGGTTCGCGCGAGTGAAGAGGAAAGGTTTATGCAAGCTTCTGCAAGCAGAGGAAAGAGATAATGATACTATCACAAGCTCCCGCAAGTGACAGAAAAGAGAGAAGAGGGCTCTTTGGGGTACATGAGCAGTCACAAATCAAAGAGGGCACAATCCTATAACACTAGTTGATGAGTGCACCTGTTGGGATGTGATGTGCTATTCACAGGGACAGTTAGTATGCCACAGACTCCAAGAGTACTCAGCTAGTGAAGCTTGATAATAAGAGGACTGTCAGGAAGGCGACCGCAGTTGCCCCTCAAGTCACTCAATCAAGTCTGTTCTGCTGTGTTCACTATGGATTGACCAAGTGGTTAAGCTAAGAAATTGTACTGTACAAGGTAGGTCTTTTATACTAGGTTACAGGTTAGAATGAGTCATCAAGTGTCCATACGAGTTGGCGGAGAGGAGTCAGGGATGGATGTCTACTCAGTCAACTGCCAACGCCACTCTTGAAGGCCTCGTTACCCACCTTGTTGATCAACAACAATCCCAGCAGGCCCAACTGGATGCCATTAAAGACACCTTCAAAGCCAATAAAGATGAAGGTGCCGTCATTGCAAAGCCTGCCGTCTTCAAGGGTGATGCGGACGACATGGCCAGGTTCTTGCCCATGTTTAGGTACTGGGCAACAGAGCAGAAGGCATTGAGGATCAAGGCAGGGCAAGGGGTTACTCCAGAGGATGTTGGGAAGTTGGACCACAGAGAACCATCCAGTCCGCTTTGTCATTCTGTGAAGGGGGAAAAGCTGGTCGCTGTGCAGCCAACTACTTGAAACAGATCAACACCTCCATGACCAACGAAAATGTTGCATTCCCCTTTGAAGGAAAGTGGGAGACCTTTGAAAAACAGCTCAAAGTACGCATTGGCTCTGCCAAAGAAAAAGCGGATGCCATCAGGGAGCTGGAGCAGATGAAGCAAGGGAACAAGGCTGTCACCCTCTACTGCCAGGATTTGAGAGACGCGGGAGCAAAGACAGGCCTCTCGGATGCTGAACTCATGATTTGTTTCCAAAGCAGACTCAACCCGGAGGTGAAGAAACTCCTTGTGACAATGGACCTAGCCCAGGGAGACCTGAGTGACCTGGACGATCTGGAGGATCGCTTGTGCAGAGCTGAGAGGGCCCTGGAAGCAGAAGGGTTCAGCACTTGGAAACACACCGAGACCACCATCAGCGCCACTAGCACCACCCAAACAAACCCTGTTGGGGGCAACGGTAAGACCCACGAGGACTTCATGAGAGCCATGCGCAACCGTTGCTATGGCCATGGGGCAATGGACCATACCAAGGCCCAGGGAAATCACGGCCAGGAGCTGTGCCACCACTGCAAATGCCTCGGACATTGCACGTCCGTTTGCCAGGACAAGTTCCTGGGACGCATGCCAGGTTTAGGTCTCAGGCCTGCCAGGGTTGTTAGGATCAACTTGGCAATCCCCTTGACCCTGTTCCCAGGGGAGACAGTCAACATCAGTGCCTCTCCACCTGCTCCTACCACCACCATCACTTCTACTGTCCCCTCCACCCAAGTCTCCGCCTCCTACACCCCCAGTTCCGACGCCGTTAATGGATGTTGTAAGTAGAAGGGATAATCTATACACAAAAAGTGCGGGTGCAACTAACACTTCTATGAGTCCGGAGAATGCTAGGAATGTGTCAGCTTGACAAAGGTTACGCCCTGCTAAAGATAGACAGAACAATAGGTAACTCCGTCGGTTGTAACTTGGAGACTGGTTGATTCAGCGGGAAAAGTAAAGACAAAGAAACAAGACGACAATTCTAATATGATCTTTGATGGATGAAACACCTCTCAACGGGCAATACGACTAGACCTCTTGATGGATCTTATACGACAACGATGGACGACAAGACCTCTCAACGGGCCAAACAATACGAACACGAAACGAGGACAACAGTACGACTTGGACGATTCAAACAATCAACTATGTGATTCAACGACTTTCTATTTCTCGACGGTTCATGGAACTTGTTACAGAAACCAGGCAATGCTCTAGATAGGATACAAAGCTGCTTTAATGCTAATGCGTATGGGCAGATGTTCCGAACTTTCCTACTAATGTGGGTAGTACTTGCTAAAGAACCTACATGATTCCTACATCCTTATATACTTGTCCAACTTACTATTGTACCAATTATATATCTGCCTGTTTATTCTATGTTTCTGTAGGAATGTTGCCCAAAAAGGTAAAATCCTGCCACGTCGACCACTATTTCCTACGAATTTTAGACCGTCGGTCCTATCGATGGCATGCTCAGAGGTTATAGTTCTGCCAGCTCGTTCTGACTCAGCCCGCCAGAACTATCCACACAATCCATAAGCTCTTATTGGTTCTAGCAATTTTCTTGCTCAGTCATCCTAGTTCTGCAGAAGTACATGCTTCCAACTCTCCATATCTCTCTTGTCCTGGGTTGAGCTACGTCCTTTCCAACGTACTCCAACCCATTCATCTACTTGCTCAATGCCTACTCTACACTTCTGGGACAAAGCTCCCAACGGGCAATGGTCCGTAGCCACACTAGTTCAGGAGTTCTACAGATTGACAGTCTTCTTGTTCCTGAAAGGCGAATAGTCTAACTTCTAATTTATAGAGATCTACCCTGCTCACCCCAACGGAGTAATGGCTGGCGACCTTCCCTATCATCGACTCTGGCATTTGGCTACACTCAGTTCTACTGTTATCTTGCCCAACAGTTTCATGGCATTGCTCCTTCAACACTTTATCCTGGCCAGACACACTTGTCCGGCGGCCGTCTTCTTCTTATCACAGAGCAATCCTGCTCAGGCTTTCCTCTACAAACCAACCGCTCTTTCTGAAGAGTCCTACAACGAACTTACTAGGATTACCCCCTTAGTCGAGAAGTATGCCCATAGTATAATGCGAGTAGGGTTCCTTAGTATAGTTATGGCTCAACTGCCCGGATATTCTAAAGCCAGGTGTAACGAGGTTTTCATAGACACTGTTGAAGAGCCATTTGTACCCTTCACGGGTAGACACCACTTCTTCGATGTACTAGACTAGTTTTTAACACAGAAAGCCTTCAATCTCCTGAAGACCCGTCGGTCAAAAGCTTAGTCCATTGATAAGATCTCTTACTCTTACTTCATACTGCCGGTGTAAAATTTCAACCATCAGTCTCTTCATCCAGTACTTTCATCATACTATGGACGCTCCTCGTATCCTGTCTTGTTTTCAGACCATTTATGAAGGTGTGTCTTTATAGACTATCTATAGTCCTCTACTAATCTCTTCTTAAGAGATCCATCCTCCTTTCAAAAAGGCTATTATCCGCCCAATGGGTCTCTCTCATTGTGCTAAACAACTCGACAAACTCTGTACTGGAAATCGAGAGGCTTATTTTGCCTTGTTCCTTCAGTTCTACATTCTTTGTAGCCAGGAAGACCCCTTCCTACGCAACACTGCTATGTGTCTCGATCCTCTACAAGACTTCCTATACCTTGCTCCCCAAACCGACAAATCCACCTTTTGCGACATACTCGACGCTCAGATAGGACCATATGCTCAAGCCATCGCAGAGATTGGAGTCCTCATTTCTACTACTCTTATTCCTGGCGCTCTGAGAGCTTGGGTGGATGCCGTTTTCAACGCCATTCCCGTGCTCACTCCCCGTGAAGCAGTTCCAGTCCGGATGTTCTTCTTTAATCCCGCCGACACTATTGAGCGTATGACTAGACCTTATACTTCACTGCTGTCGGAGACTAATAGCAGCCCTAACTTATCAGGTCTCAATGTCACGATCTCATTGAAACACGTAGAGAACTCACCTGACCGCAAAAAATTTTGGCACCTCCACATTGCCACCCCTGAAGCTTCAACTCAGCCCGGATTGCCTGAATATTCATCGCCCGTACAGGTCCTGCATTAAACCCCTTATGGAACAAGGGAGCAATTATATTGACCGCTATATTGGTAGAATTGCCCCGTACCTGTGTGTATTAAACCTTCCTGGGTACAAGGACCCAACTGTATTACCCGCCGTACCGGTGTATTACTGCCTCAGTTCGAATGTGACGCCCGGCGCTCATCTGAAACCAGTGCTACCCGGCCTTATCCTGCGGATTCCAGTGGTACTGGATGTTAGACAATGCTAATCCGTTCCGCCTTGCTATACTTATACAACGAATCGTTCCATATATATAGTAGTCTACGTAGTACAATGTAGGATAACCTCGATATTTTACCATTTGCTCTGTACCCACTTTGTTCTATCCACTACTTTTTCTGCTCATTGTTCTCAGTTCCTAGCGTGATACTGTGAGTTTAAGTGATCTATTCAACGTCTTATACCACGTATTTTGTGCTTTATACTCCTAGAACAACCTATCTGCATTCTAACTCATTCCTATTCGACATTTTGCCCGTCAGTTTTCCTTAAGTGATCATTCAACGTTAAAGATAAGCGTACAGAACCTGTCACTCAAACTCAGTCCTTACGACAGTTCAACTAACTTTAGTAACACATCCTTCTAGGTAGTGTCCTCGCCTTAGTAGATTCTGTATGCTCGTTGGTCCTGTTTCTCGAACAGTCAATAAGATTTCGTTAATCCGGTTTGAACTGTCAGTCACTTCTCCAGCTCATATCCTTTACCACTGGATGCAAAATAGCATATTAGCAGCAGAACTATTTAAGGAATATACAAGGATTACCTTTTGAAAACTTTAGAGAAACAAAAATATTTTTGTAAGAAAATATGCAAAGATTATATTTGGCATCTTGCAACTAAAACCTAATGTCATGGTTATTTTATTCAAGAGTGGTCAAACATATTCCTTTCATATTTTTCCAACAGAAATATTTTTAGTTTTCTCAAGTTCTCAAAAGATAATCCTTGCATATTTCTTAAATAGTTCTACTGCCAATATGCTATCTTGCATCCAGTGTACTTGACGAGCTCTCCTAGTCAAGTGGTTCTCCCGTCAGTCAAACTGAGTACTATTGGACTCTAAGTTCACTCCCTGCCGGCGTATTTTGTACTCTATAGCTTTAAAATCTACGCTTTTTACTACGTGTATGTTTAAAGCGTAATACTGTAGCTCATATCGCCACCCTCCAGGACTCCCTCAACCAGCAGAATGCAATGATCCAGCAGCTCATGGGTCAGAAGGGTTTTTAAAGAGGGTGTCCACCTTCTGTTGAATCCGCGGCCTAGATGTTAATCAGTCCCAGTTCACTTCTCCAGCACTATGGTTATGCGGAACAGTACTTCGTGACTGTTTCATTGTTCACTATGCTCCATATGTACAATTCCTATTAGATATCTCTTTATGGTAGTTATATTCATTTCACATGTATATAAGCTGGTAGTTCCATACGTGAATCTACAGTGTGCTTGAGCTTCTACGTCTTGCCTCTATATCTCTCTCAACTCTCCTGGTAAGTAGTAGTTGTAGTAATGTATTAGTCCACTGTGCTAGGCGTCATGCCGACTCTACACCTTTGCCGCAGCAAAGACACCCGCACCGGTTCCTTTCTATGCAACTTCCTCATACAATTCTATTCACTCCTGTACAATATCTACTACTCGCTATAGATGCGCCACACGCCAGTGTAAATAAAACCTAACTAAAATAGTCAAATCTCCCCAACACTGGATGTAGCTGAAAGGCGCAGGAAGCGTGGATCGGTGTTGATCAAAGGTTCTGCACATAGTCAGACTGCACCGAAGTCAACAAAATTGATACAAGTTCCTCTATGAACTAAATGAAGCTCCGCACTTGTCTAAAGCGTGGAGAGTATGTGTGTAAGGTTATGTATAGTTGTGTAGGAGGGATATAAGTTCGGAAATGTGAAGAGCGATGTGTGATGGTGTGCTGCAGAAGTTTGTTCTGAGCCTCAAAGCAACTGCAGAAGAACCCCTAAGTGTCCAGAATACCCAAAGTTCAAATACCCAAGTAACAATAATGACCCCAAGTGGTCTACCCAAACCAAAGACCTTGCCAATCGGTCAATAGAACAAACTCCTTAGCCAAATGCCTTGGAGGTTCAACTAGCCTTTCCAATCGGCGTAGTTGGATACCAAATAAGTTCAATAAGTTTCTCAAGTCAAACCAGTCAAGTTCTGAAGTTCAACAAATCATTCTATTCTGTTCTAATGTCTCTCCTGAAGCTAACCCAAAGACCCTAGAGTGTTCCACCAATAAGGTTTCTGCTTTCGGAGCCTTGTAGATACTTTTGTATGGATCGCTTCCTCAGCCAATCAGTGGCGTTGGATGCTTTCCTGGTGAAATAGTCCGGATTGCCTGGGGATCCTTGATGAAAACCCCAGTCCTTATATACCCTAGCAGCTACTAATTCTACCCAATCATACAGATTATGAATATACATCTGCTTTCTATCTTAAACTACCTTCTTTGGTATTTCTTTCGGAGAGTTTGTATTATTCTATGCATTTTGGACCCAAAGTCAACATTTACTATTTGCTTCAGAAGATCCTTGTAGACGTGCTATTCGATGGGATTCGTTTCTATCGGCCCAGCCATAGCTGGTGGATCTATTATCCTATCTGGTTCCGTCTATGAGTCATGTCCTTGTACCTTCAGAAGTATGGTCCCTCCATCGACTGAAGTTTATACTACAATCCTTTCTCGCTTTGAGGTCCTAAGTGGTCCTTCTTAGAACCCAGGGATAGTCCTTCTTCGTATCCTAACAGTTTACTCAAAAGTTATCCCTTTCTAGGCGCGATGGCAGGATAATATCGGCTCCGACATTTCTAGTCAAATCCCTGGCGGTCCTTGTGAATCCCAGGTACTGGAGCGGTAGTTCCAATACTGAGGTCGCAAGTTCCCTCTTCTTGCCTCAAGAGTCCCCTTAGTTCTAGCCTTCCGAACTAGCTGTAGCAACTTCTGAAGTGTCGTTCTAGGTTCTATTTTCCTTCCAGTATATGTGGTCTGCCTTCCAATGTGAAGTAGTAGCATCAGGGACCTTTGATCACAGCTCGATCACTTGGATACCAGGCCTTGAACAGCTTTTACTGTGGCACCACTTCTAACTTCCAAAGTAAATTTTATCTTCCGATCTTCCGGCTCAGAGGTAAGTGAAGGCAAGAGGTATCTTCCTCCAGCCTTCCTTACTTTCACCCCGAACTCAGTATGAGTTTGCACAACATATTCGAGCACTTCAGAAACGCTCTGTTCCGTGAGTGATCCCATATTCTGTGTTTTCCGTATTGCTGAACATCGCCTATAGAATTCTACAACGTTAATACTTATCAGGACGACTCAACCTTCAAAGTAGGCGATCGCCATCTCATTCTTTCCCTTCCTTTTGATCAGTGGAACAAAACTATGTTCGGCCTCCTGTTCCAACACTTCTTTCTCAGTCGCCACCGTTCCTTATACTGGGGCTACCTCGTCCGATACGATCACCACCAGGACGAGGTGTACTTCTGCAAAGTCCACTTCCATACCAACCTTCCTCTCACGGCTTGAAAGTTCGTCAATACCATCACTGAAGGTATTGCCCGTGTTGGGTTCCTTTCCATGAAGACTGCCCTCATTCCTGGAGCTGTCCAAGTGTGGATCGATGTCGTCATCTTTGCCGCTGAAGCTCCTGCCCCTCCAACATTGGGTTATGAGGAACTTCAGTTCTTTGCATTTACCCCTCAGATGGGTTGCTGGTTGTCTCGTACACCTCTAGCTTACTGTCCTCTAGTCTGCGATCTATATTATCTAGACTGCCTTCAGCAGAATGAAGCATGGCATTATACTGATTTGGAAGTAGATGTTCCATCCGTTATTCCTTGGTATGATCACCTAGACAACTCTGTACTGCCTAGTTTATTCCACCTAGACGCGTAGTACTCTTTGCCTCTATGTAACGTGACCGTGCACTTTTCTTCTGAAGTTCAGCCATCGAATCTCAAGGCTGAATCCTTAGTTTATCTGCTCCCGTGGAGCTGTTCACGTTCGTGTTTCATCAGGTATTACTTAGTTCCTTTCTTCGGAACTTTGTCTTTCCCCGTTCCAATCCTTCTTAAATTGGTAGGACACTGGGTTTGTCGATCCGCAGAAGCCTTTCTTACTTGCCTCCGTTGATCACCACTATGCCCAATATTCGCACCATAGAAGATCACTTCTGCGACCTTCTGTATAGTACGTCCTAATCATATTCCTTTCTTCTGAAGTTACTCTAATCTGTGTCAGAGTTGTACAAGCACTGGCCATACCATGAGGATTATTCCGCCAAGTTGACCGATTGCAGCCTCATTCCTCGCATTCCTCTCGACCGCAAAAGGGAGGCCTTGTTAGGCTTGCTCCTTCAGCACTTCTTCCTAAGCCAACACATCTCCATCTATTGGGGTTTCGTCGCCTGTCTCGACTTCAGACAGGCCCCCATCTACTTCTATGAAGACAACCTGTCTGAGTGCATCCCTTTCAAATCTCAGAACGTTATCGACATGATTGCAGAGGCAATCGCTTGTGTAGGGGTCTTAGGTTCCCATACGGCCTTTATTCCCGGTGCCACCCACACTTGGATCAACTCCGTTGTCCACTGCATGGTCGATCCCCCTCCCTCGAAGTTGGAACCCAAACAGTTAACCTTCTTCCAGTATGACCCTCTCATGGCCCACTGGGTTACTCGTCCTTCCTACCACCACAACCCTGTCCTCCATGAAGAGTTCTATCTCGACGAGTTAAACCGACCCGACTCTCCATCCGTTTGGGACTACCAGCATGAAGATTCCGAGTTAGACGAATACTTCGGATGGGATGAAGTTGCGGTCCACAACATGTGGGAGTAGGATCATCTTTCCTCTAAGTCCTCCTAGACTCATATATCTATCTCTCGTTTCTTTACTACTTTTGTAGATAGACTCTATATCTCTTATCCTTAAGTTCTGAAGTTGATCATATGCTTCTTCTTATACAAAATAGGTTCATCCTTGCTAGTACCTCAGTTCTTTAGTATTGAAACTGAAGCTCTCTAGTCTTTGCCTTCCTTTAGTCATGCCTTGTCAAAAGTTCGTAAGTTCAAACAGTTTTGTCTGTTCTTCAGATGAGGCTCTTGCCCGATCCGCATTGTGCGGCGTTCTCTCATTTCATTTGTTGGTTGCTCATTGTTATTGTCCAATCCTTCCCTTGGTCTGGTCACAGAGACTAGTCGATGTTCTAAAGTTGGTAGAACAGAGCGACCCCTACAGGTTTCGGGTGTGGTGAGACGACTTAGTCTTGTCTTATCCTTCCGCGCTAGTCCTGAACCCTTTATTAGCTGTTCGGGCTCACACTAATACTTAATATACTTCAGATATTATATCTTCTGAAGTTCCATAAATCGCTTAAAATTAAGCTAAAATAGTGAGCGCTAGTAGCAGGCGCTACACCAGTAAGTTGTGTCTTCATCGACCAGTTATGTAGTCACTATTCTATTCATTCTCAACTACCAGTAGCTATTGTACAGGACGAATGCGAAGGCAAGTCAATAGCCTCCATTCTTGTCTTACCATTTGACTGACAGGTTTTACCAGGCCACTGCCACAAAGGCTTCACAGGGTGCTGCAATGCGAGAGAGTTTGGCAATGGGTTTGTCGGGTTAGAGACAGAGAGTGGGACGCGCGGCGTTCTGCCATTTGTCTTTGAGATGACCCTGTCAGCACTTGTATTTGTATCTGTGCTCGTAGTCAACCCCCCAGAGAAATATACAATCTTTTTCAACAATATTGGACGGAATGGAATTGAATACAACCTATCTACCCTACCAGACCCTACCTAGCTACCGCCCGACAGCTAATGATTCTATTTCGTCCTGAATCATCCTGGATCATCCCAAATCGTCCGGAAAACAGCCCACTTACGGACGATCTGGGACAATATCGGATGATATTGAACAATATAGGACTAGATATCGTCCGATATCATCCAGGGATTTCTGACTGGGCATGAGTTTACACACTGTTAACTCTTGAGAGGTTCATCTCGCTTATTAAAAGTAGGCCTCTTCACATATGAATGATGTTCTGGGTCTCACCTCTGTTGTGGCAGCAACACAAACTGACTGGGATGAACGCACATGAACTTGGTGGTTAAGTTCCCACACCACCTGCCGTTGCTGGCCATGGTTCAAGAAATTCAATTTACGGACAAAGCACCGAGTGATTCGCTGATGGGGGTATATGACTTTGAGAAATAAAGTCCCTTGCAGCATGAAGATGGATAGGGTAGTAATAGGCGATTCAACTCGATGATATGCATGCCAACCTCCTTGATCCAATTTCGTGCACAGTAGCGTTGCCAATGGCTCCGCTCGAGTCATGACTCTGGTGCTCTGGAGCGGAGCGGAGTAGAACCGCTCCGGAGACCCCGCTCCACTGAGCCAATTGAGCAGCTCCGCTCGGAGCTGACTCCGAGCTGCCAGAGTCGGCTCGAGCGGCCCAGAAATTTCCAAGTTATTTTTTGTTCAAAAGGCTGGTGGTTGGCCGCCCAGACTGTAGATACAAGATATTTGAATCCTAAGATAATATCATAATGTGTATTTTAGGGGTTTTCAAGGGTTCTAGAATTCTCAGTGCAAACCAGGTGTGTGGGGCCTCACAAAGCCTGTGGGAAAGTCATGCAAGGACCTCGCACAGCTTTGCCATGGGTCAAGAACATCCAAATCAAGCCTTGTGTGCCTTCTCTGAAGCTTCTCACATGTGTATAAGCTGTTATAGATAGTCAAATTCAATTACAAGAACTCAAAAAACACTGGAAAAAAAAGCTGCTCGAGCGATGACTTAGTCACTCTGAGCGGCTCTGGAGCAGAGCCGAATGATGTCAACCGCTCTGGAGCGGCAATAAACCGCTCCGCTCCGGAGCTGAGTGGGAGTTGAGTTGAGCGAGCTATTGGCAACGCTAGTGCACAGTGTGGATGCTCTGAGGACCTATCTTTTCCATGATACAATCATCACAGGGCAAGCTGGTACCTTATGTTCTCTCACCGGGTTTATAAGGGTTTATATTGTACACGTGAAGTTCACAATGACAATATAAGGTCATATAAACCAATATAAACCCAATGTGAACCTTGTGATGGAGTATATAGGTATAAGATGTGACAGCTTGCCCTGTGATGATGTTCCAAAGATAATACCCGTTTAGTGACTGTGACTCTCAGAAGTTGAAAGACGATGGTACGAGACCTCCGCAGAGAGTATATTTCGCCATCCAACGGGGCTGACTCAACTGATCTACTCAAGCTGCTTCTGCTGCGATCGGATCTAGCAGCGAGATTTCGTGTCGAATCAAAACACAGTTAAGGAGCATAAATTCGTGGTTATTACAAGCAGAACACTACGTGTACGTTTATCATATCCACGTAGTGTTGCCAACGGGTGGGTTGGGTTCGACGTGGGTTGGTTCCAGCTGGTTCAGGTTTTGCCGGTTTGAAACCCATATGAATGGCCCCGGTCCGGGTTCCAACCCAGTCAACTGCGGTCCAAACCAAATTTTCCTAAGTTTTTTGTTTCCCATATTTTTTTGTCCCCCAGTGTAAATTAGATAGTGAAGATGTATTAGAGCTGCTAATACTACCAAGAAATACATCAAATGACTTTAGCTATGTACTAGAAGTGTTAACATGAGGTTTGGGCAAGACGAGGCTGTTGCTACTGCAGTCGATATGGTGGCTCCTTCCTCTACTCAAAGGAAGCGCAAGCAGGACTCTTCAACGACAGTAGCTCCGGTGAAGTCATTGTCGTCGGGTTATTCGTACGACAAGCCAAACTATAGCAATTATGGAAGGTCGGGGTACTCGAGTTTTCCCTACTGTACATATTGAGTCTATACTGTAAATTTGTTGTGTATCAATCAATCGGAACTTCCCATTGGACAAATGGTGAGCTCCCCGTGCCTATGGAAGCAAAAAACCGTCAAGAAAAATTGCAAAAAAAAAACAAACATATATTTTAGGCAGTTTGAACCGGTTGACCGCAGTTTGAACCGGGCCGAACCCGGTTTTTGGTCCCGGTTTGGCGGAACCGGCAATACATCGCGGTTTGGTTTGGTTTGAACCCGAGCGGCAAAACCCACGGTTCAAACCAGCTGTTGGCAACACTATATCCACATTGTTACGCGTTCAACTTTCAAGGGCAGTTCTAGATATAAACATCAGGGCGTTAGCCTCGTGTACAGATAATGAGTCGAGTGCACTTACAGGGCAGCAAAGGGTGATGCTGCCAGCTGAGTTGCATCGTTGAGGCGCATTGGAAGGGCATTGGTCGGGGAAGAACATGGTGGTTTGCAAGTACGAGGGAATAGGTCAGCCATTAGTCAACGACTAGGACAATCCGACACGCACACATCCCGGCTGACGGCGAGCAATCTCGCTGAGGTCAGCAACAGGGCCGGCTACGGCGCTGCTGACAACAGCACAGAGGACAGCGAGAAAGGCAAGGGTGGACTTGAATTGCATGTTGGTAAGATAGGATGGGACTTGGATTCTTGGGAGGTAGGCGATATTCTTTGGCGTTCTTATACGCCTTCATCCTGTTGAACATGTTGGATATCATGTGATACATTGTTGACATGTTGTGTATGCGTACAACTAATAATAGGACTTGTTCCTAGTTACACTTGCGCTCTCATGCAAGTCTCATACTACGTATCTACTTTCATCATGAATGACTCTGTAGATATGTACCTTACTCTCATTGTAACAACCCTATAAATTCTTTTGCCAGCCACACAGATATGGACCTACTGCACACATCGAGGACCCACATTGCCACTTCGTACCGAACGCCGACATGTCACGAGTACGATTCTCACGCCACCCCCTAACGTTCTCAAGCCGATTAACGCCCATACCGGGTCCCGAAAGACACTGTACCGGCTTCAGACACTTCCCTCCCTTACCTATCAAGACAGGACTTCAGACACTCTTAACCCTCCACACGATTGCACTCAATATAAGATCCCACGCTCTATTTCCCATCCCTATCAATCCGATCTTCTGTTCTCAAGCTTTTTGGATCCCAGAGTCATCCCGATAAGTTCTACCAATAATATTTCTCGCTTTTACAATACGATCTCTTGGACTTACAGACTCTTGACACCCTTATACATACACGACAAGACTTGGGACCCGATAATCGGGACCCGACAACCTATATAAGCTAGCTAAAACTATCATGTACGATATCTTTGCACTTACTGTTATAACCA